>CM019700.1:14014500-14217000 GCA_009760885.1 Achatina immaculata
GTGAAACAGTTGTAACCTAGCTGGGAGAAAGTGAAACAATTGTAACCTAGCCGGGAGAATGTGAAACAATTGTAACCTAGCCGGGAGAATGTGAAACAATTGTAACCTAGCCGGGAGAAAGTGAAACAATTGTAACCTAGCTGGGAGAAAGTGAAACAATTGTAACCTAGCTGAGAGAAAGTGAAACAATTGTAACCTCTCTCTCTCTCTCTCTCTCTCTCTCTCTCTCTCTCTCTCTCTGAACCTTAAGTGCCCAGGGCACATGGGGCTTCCACAAGGGTTTTCCACAAATGCCTGTCCTTCGCCTTTTTTTCTGCTCTTGCCCAGGTGAGCCCTCTATTGCTCAACATCCTTTCTGTTGTTCTTCTCCATGTCTCTTTTGGTCTACCCTTACTTCTGTTCCCCTGTGGTGTCCATCTTAGTGATGTTTTTGGTAGTGAGTTGTCAGTCATTCGGAGCACATGTCCCAACCATCGCCAGCGTCTTTCCTCAATAATTGTTGTCAGTGGCTTCATCTGCATTTCTGCCAATAAGATGTTATTTCTTATGGTATTTGGTCAGAATATTTTCCTAATTCTTCGTAAACATTTAGTCTGGAAAGAATTCAACTTGTTTTCTATGGTTTTGGTGATTTCCCAGCATTCACTTCCATAGAGTAGTACACTTAGAACATTGCTCTTAAATATCCTGATTTTCATATTTATGCTTAGTTTTTTTTTATTTCCATATAGTCTGCAGCACTGCAAAAGCCTGGTTTGCTCTAGTAAGTCTGCTTTTGACGTCCTCTGTGTTGTCTCCATTTTCTACTACTCTGCTGCCAAGGTATACAAATTCGTTTACCTCCTCCACTAACTTGCTATCTACTCTGAGTACATTTCTGTTGTTCACATTTTGCTTCATTAACTTTGTCTTTCCTACGTTGATCTTTAGTCCTATGTTGTTTGCATTCTGAGTTAGCTTGTTTATTTTATCTTGCATATCTTTGTGACTGCTTGATAATAGACAAATGTCGTCCGCAAACTCAAGGTCCTCCAGCACTGTGTCAAGGGTCCATTGTAATCCTCTGCGTTTGTCTGATGTTGCCTCCTTCATTAACCAGTCTACTGCCAAGATAAATAATGTTGGTGACAGTACACATCCCTGTTTCACTCCTGTTTGTACCCTAAAGCTGCTGGAGGTATGTTCTCCACAGATAACTTTGCACTGAAAACCCTCATATAAGGCTTTGATTACATTTACTATCTTGTGGGGGAGGCCATGCCATCTTAGGATTTTCCACAGTGCATCTCTGTTGACACTGTCAAAGGCTTTCTCAAAATCTATGAATAATGCATATGTTGTGCTATGCCACTCATTTGCCTGTTCTAATATTTGTCTAAGTACAAATATGTGGTCTATGCATGATCTTCCTTTCCTAATTGTAACCTAGCCGAGAGAAAGTGAAACAATTGTAACCTAGCCGAGAGAAAGTGAAACAATTGTAACCTAGCTGGGAGAAAGTGAAACAATTGCAACCTAGCCGAGAGAAAGTGAAACAATTGTAACCTAGCCGAGAGAAAGTGAAACAATTGTAACCTAGCCGAGAGAAAGTGAAACAATTGTAACCTAGCCGGGAGAAAGTGAAACAATTGTAACCTAGCCGAGAGAAAGTGAAACAATTGTAACCTAGCCGAGAGAAAGTGAAACAATTGTAACCTAGCCGAGAGAAAGTGAAACAATTGTAACCTAGCCGAGAGAAAGTGAAACAATTGTAACCTAGCTGGGAGAAAGTGAAACAATTGTAACATATCAGGGAGAAAGTGAAACAATTGTAACCTATCCGGGAGAAAGTGAAACAATTGAATATACAGGGTGTTTTTAAAGTCTCATTACACTACCTATGAAAAATAAATAAATTGAAAAATGAAGTAAATGACGTCATCACAAAATGTGCTAAAATTTTATATATAGTTACAATAGTTACTGCAGTGATACAAAGCTGTTTTGGGTTAGCTGGAATGTACCACTGAAATATTCATTATTACAGGTGTTGGAAGTGTCCACCACAGGCTTCAAGACATGACTGTACACGTCTCTTCATATTGTCAAATACTTTGTGCAACGTGTCTGTTGTTATTTCTTGAATGGTAATTCTAATTGCTTCTTTCAGGTCCTCAATTCTTTGTACATTATTTTTGTAAACATTTCCTTTTAAGAAATCCCATAAATAATAATCTAATGGATTTATATCTGGAGAACGAGCAGGTCAGATTCCACGAGATATTATGTGAAAATTTCTTTTTAAAAAAACCACGTGTTGCTCCAGCTGTGTGTGCAGTTGCACCATCTTGCTGGAACCACGCTTCTTCAATTTCAATTTTGTTCTAAAAAAATAAGGTTCCAGAATGTCAGTACGGTACCGATCAGCATTTATTGTGTTACTAAAGAAAATTGGACCAATTAAAGGTTTTCTACTGATGGCACACCATATCCCAATTTTCGCATCGTGTAGCGGCGCTTCATGAAATGCACTGGGATTAACACTGCTCCAAATACAATTATTTTGGCTATTAACGTATCCAGATAGATGAAACTATGCCTCATCAGAGAAGAATTGACTCGTCTTCTTCAGCTAAAAATGCTTGAAACCACGTGGAGTAGTTGGCTCTGGATTGATTGTCACACTCTTTTAGCTCAGACACAACAGAAATCTAGTAGAGATGAAAATTTAACCAATGTTGTGCACTGTGGTCAGTGATACGTTCACTTCTTGCGACATTTTCCTTAAGGACTTGCATGGACTTTTCAGGATTCTGTCTTGGATATCTAGACATTTTTCTTCAGACACAGCAGGCCTACCAGATCGGGGAACATCTTCCACAGTTCCCGTATCACGAAACTTATTAAACAAATTTCTAACCGTAGTGCGACGAGGAAATTGTTTATCAGGAAATTTTGCTATAAATCTTTGAACAACCATCCGTGTATATCGACCGCCATTTCGAAACACTTGTTCAACCAAAACAATTCTTTCTTCCGTTGATAACATCATTCTGTGTTGAGTGCAAAAAATTACTCCAGCAGATGGCAACCATTCACTGCATTTTCTTCACGATTGACTGTGCAGAATATTTTTATGACGTCATTTTCTTAATTTTTAAATAGAAAGTGTAGTGAGACTTTAAAAACACCCTGTAGTTGGGATACAGGGGTTGTAATGTGATGTTGTGAGGAGGTTTCTGAACTATGTATAACATTTGAGAAGGGAGTGAAACTTAGTGAGGAGGGATTATGACTGTGGAAGAGGAGAATGTTAGATGTAGCTGAATAATGAGTTCAAACCATGTGGTTCCAGCGTCTCATATTCCTTAATGTAGCGGTTCTCAAACGCTAAGTGGCTACTGTCATCAGCGTGACCTTGTTTGATGGCTGTTATCAGAAAATCAGATTTGCCTCTGTGGTTGGGGCCCTTGCAATGATCTGGGACATGATTCGAAGCACGCTGGGCGATATCGTACAGATCTTTCTGCATGCGGTCCCCTAATCTGAGGTCAGATTCACAAATGTAAGTTATCCTGCATCTTTTGCATACAATGACATATATCAATCACATTTAGACTTGGAATTCCTCCCTGAGGGGACCACCTGTCTACATTTTGAGAATCACTGATCTTGAGGTTAGTTTTTTTTTTCCTTTCTTTAATTACCGGATTATTTTTTTTACTAATTTTGGCATGGTGAAGACACTTGAGACGTTCCCAAACTCCCGCCATGTTTTTTTTCCTAGCTGATTTAGTTCGTCTCTGTGATACGGTTTATTACAGGTCTTTGAGAAGAAAATCGTAAGAAGAATCTTTGGGCAGATAAAGGATACCAGCAGTGGAGAACGGAGAGCTAGAAAGAGCACGGAACTTAACAGATTATTTAAATAACAACGGAATATAAACGCCTGGAAATTGAACAGATTACGCTAATTGGGCCATGTAGAAAGAATGGAAGAGAACAGACAAATGAGAATTATGTATGTGCAAGAGATGAGGGGAGAAAGAACAAGGGGTAGACTAAGACAGAGTTGGAGATACAACATAGAAGAGGATATGTGTGGGTCGTGTGTCATTGTAGGTTTAAGGTTGTGGGTCATGTGTCATTGCCGGTTTAGGGTTGTGGGTGAAGTGTAATTGGCGGTTTAGGGTTGTGGGTGATGTGTCAATGCCGTTTTATGGTTGTAGGTGATGTGTGATTTCTTGTTTATGGTTGTGAGTGATGTGTCACTGCCGGTTTAGGATTGTGGGTGATCTGTCATTCTCGGTTAAAGGTTGTGTGCGATGTGTCATTGCTGGTTTAGGGTTATGGGTGATGTGTCATTGCTGGTTTGTGGTTGCGTGTCATGTATCATAGAGGACATGGCACTGTTAACTCAGCCATCATGGCTCCCGAAATGCAATGATCCGTTGGAGAACGCCACGAGGAATCAGTAGAGATGTGGTTCATATTTGTCGGTTGATCTAAGTTTGTCAACTGGAAAGTGATCCTAGAGTGACATAAGATTTACAATACAGCGTAAGATGTGTAGCTGCTCTTAATACCCATGTGTTTAAACTACAACGTTCAGTAGTAGTCTTAATACTGTGCTGAAACAGCAATGTCTAGTATTAATCTTTACGTGTTGATGAAATACCAGGATGCAGCAGTCTTTATATGTTAATCACGCATCAAATGTCAAGTCTGTAGTCGTCTTTATCTTCAATTCAATTCAAATGCCGTGCCGCGTGGCTTAGTAGATTATTTCTCTCCACAATTCCCGATATTTAGACTTGATTATGAGATCCACCGGTGACTTTCTTCCTAGCCACACTGACAGCCCATCCAGTAACTTCTCTCTCTCTCTCTGTGTCTTCCTCTGTCTCTTCTTCCTTCAATTTTTCCAGTTGCCACGGCGTGTTCCAATTTTCTTCTTCTCAGGAAATGTCCTATAAATCTCGCTTGTCTGCCTCTGATCTTTGCTATTAATTTGCTTTTTAACTCCAGCCTCTCTTAAGACTTCTTCGTTGATTTTCTTAGCTGTCCTTGGTAGCTTCAACATCCTTCTTATAAACCACATTTCCATGGCCTCCATTTCTCGTTGTACTCTCTTATTCGTGGACCATGCTTCACACCCATAAAACAAAACTGGCTCGATGTAACATTTAAGTACTCGGAATCTTGTTTCCATTGATATGGATCTGTTGCACAAGTTCTGTCTCATTGTCTGGAATGCTGACTTTGCCTGATCACATCTGCTTTTTATTTCATTGGACATTTCCCATCAGCTGTTATAATCGTTCCTAAGTACTTGAATCTATCAACTTGTTTCAGATTTGTGCCATCGATAGTAAGACTTTATCTTACGTTAATCAAACATCAATATTAGCAGGCTTCATCTTATTAGCAGGCTTCATCTTACGTCAATAAAACATCAATGTTAAGTCTGTAGCAGTCTTCATCTTACGTTAATCAAACGTCAATGTCAAGTCTGTAGCAGTCTTCATCTTACGTTAATCAAACGCCATTACCCTTGCCAACGCAACCAAGAAGAATGGTATAAAACTTTCTCCCTACTTCCCCTTTCCCCTTACTCTACTGATCAACCATTCTGTTTTCATCCACTGGGCACGGGAAATCATCCGGACCCCATCGGCTGGATCCCTGCATCATTATACACACAATGTTAGTATGGCACGCCATATTCTCTTAGGTATTTTTTAAAAAAGACTTTACAGTTAGTATGGCAAAGCCATTTTCTCTTGTGTATTTTTTAAAAAGACTTTACAGTTAGTATGGCAAGCCATATTCTCTTGTGTATTTAAAAAAAAAGACTTTACAGTCAATGTCTCCTTTAGTGAATCTCTGTATACCCCACACTCGCTTTTTTATTTCTATATATTTTATCGTGTTTCTGTCGACTATAGAATTTGAAACGTTGGCACTTTTTTAATGTTCCTCTTATAAAATCAATATTTTGTTAGTGAAAAACTGCAGCTTATGGAACTTCGTTTTCCATTAAACATCGCAGTCTATGTTTTTAATTCACTTACAGTAAATATATCTACTTGAATTCCATGTTGATTGAATAACTTTATTGTATATAAGGAATAAATGAACAATCGCTGTAAATGTTACAGAAAAGTAACAATTCAACAGAAAAGAATAGTAAGCCTCATTTGGAGTGCGCGAATTATGCCAGAAATATCAGTTAATATGTTTCTTCCAAAGATTTGCTGAAATGTAATGCTCAAAACTATACTTCGTCAACCTTTTAGAGGAACAGCAGAACTATACTTCGTCGATCTTTTAGAGGAGCAGCAGAACTATACTTCGTCGATCTTTTAGAGGAGCAGCAGAACTATACTTCGTCGATCTTTTAGAGGAGCAGCAGAACTATACTTCGTCGACCTTTGAGATGAGCAACAAGTAGCAAAGTAGTATTATTTAGTGAATTAGTAAAAAAATTCATTCATTCATTATGAGCCCGTGCAGGACAGCTTTGGCCAGCATGCTTCCCTATATTGTGCAATCTTTGATGCTTCCGATCAATTCAAATGCTTTTGTTTAAGTTTAACTCTTTCAATCCTGGTACCTTCTTTTTCTTCTTCTTCAGCTTTCCGAGCCATTAAGGCTCACTGCTGCAGATAAAGTTCGCCTCCATTCCTCTCTTTTCCTAATCTTCTCTCTCTCCAGTTGGTGACACCAAGTTCCTGTATATCCGCTTCTATATTGTCTTTCCAACTCTGTCTTGGTCTGTCCCTTGGTCTTGTTCCTCGATGCTTCTCTATCTGTCCCGTAACACTAAATCTTTTTTTTTTTTCACGGAAATGGGGTCGTTGGGTTAATATAATTTTAATGTAGAATAAATTTTGACGAAAAACTTAAGTAGACAGAAAATGGAGGGAAGCTAACTCTTATATTTAAAAATATGGGTTGGGTTGGAAACATGCTACTTTTCATTTTATTTAGACTTTGCATAAATACCACCATGAGCATTGATTTGCATAGGCGTGCAAGATCTACTTGCACTGCTATTGTTGTTCTGGAGTCAAAGAGTTAAACAATTTCCCATACAAATTCAATGAACACGAAATTTGCAATTTTTGTTTACTAGAGAGTTACCTTATATAGCGACTGATAACAAAGAAGTTACTGTACATGTTTGAGAGTAATTATGTCTTTGTTTGATCGCACCAGAAAACCAGAGTAGTTAAACAAGGTAATGCAGCGTTTCAATTAAAATAACGCGTTAAAAAAAACCACAATCTATTGTTGTCACGGAGTCAAAGCTGGTAAATCCAGCCTTGTTTAACTTCCTAAATAGTTTTGGAACATCGTGCCAGGATGGTCCCTCACCGTGTCCTGGCAGGCGCGGACATCTCATCATATGTTGACAGATCGGACAAACTAAGTGTTTGTAATTAGCACACAGCAGAATCAAGGCTGACTCTGCACGTGTAAGCTGAAGTGGAGTGCGGTGATTGAAGTGTTTGTCATGTTTCAGTCGATGGAAGATTTAGATCTACGACCATACAGGTCGCAATTTAGGTTAAAATACACGCAACACACAGGCTTGTTATAACTGGTGATTGTGTCCGTCCGTCCGTCCGTCCGTCCATCCGTCCATCCATCCATCCATCCATCCATCCATCCATCCGTCCGTCCGTCAGTCCATCCGTCCGTCCGTCCGTCCATCCATCCATCCATCCATCCATCCGTCCATCCGTCCGTCCAACCGTCCATCCATCCATCCATCCGTCCATCCATCCGTCCATCCGTCCATCCATCCATCCATCAATCCATCCATCCATCCATCCATCCATCCGTCCATCCGTCCGTCCATCCGTCCGTCCGTCCATCCATCCATCCATCCATCCATCCATCCATCCACTTGAGAAAATGTTCATGAATGTTCACCAATGTGAACATAAACACCAGAATTATGCGGACGTATATATCAGCCTGCTTTACCTTTACAAACATCCAACATCGCTTTCTAAACTTATATCAGCGGAAGAAGAGAACCATTAATCACATTAATATAACACCCAAAATTATAGTAATGTAATAGTTATAATAATGATATTTCCCGGCATGCAAGCAAAATAACAGCAGCAAGAATACATTAAAAAACAGCTAAAAAACACATCATATTTAGTGTATAGGCATACAACTATACACAAAGCACTGCAGTAAAGCTGTGATACCAAAATATATTTATAGGCACACAATACACCGAACACTTGCAGTAAAGCTGTGATACCAAAAAAGTGTGTTATCGTTAAATAATAAAGCTATCCTACTTTTTTCTTCCCTAGTTTATACATTTTGCTAAAACAAATAATACAGCAAGTAACACAAATATTCACCGCGCAATCACAGACGGGAATAAGAAATCTTGGGAGCTGAAAGGGTTAACCACGCGAAATCCTTCCACAAACCCAGCAGATGGTAACTGAAGCTTGCCTGCTTCGTTCCGTCCCCCAGAATCACTCGGGAATTCTGGGTAGAACAAAACTAACGACCTTTCAGGTAACAATATACTGAAATTATGATCAATCCAAAAAAAAAAAAAAGTCCAGTACAGCGACGTACCCGTTGACACAAGGTCGTGCCAATGCCGGGTATATTTGTAGTGGAAGGTTATATCCGCGTGTGTTCATGATCTGTCGATGATTGTGAAATGGAATGCACAATGTATTGTCTGGAAGTATTAGCATTATAAATACACTGACTGCTTCGTACAAGGGTGTACATTACTGCTATATAAATGTCTGCGTTACTGCTTTATAAAAGTTTTCTGTCTAAATAACAACCAGTCATATAGACATAGACTCATTGCTCAAATGATTTCTTTCTTTCTTTCTTTCTTTTTCCTTTCTTTCTTTTGGTGTCATGGTTTCTTTCTTTCTGTCTTTTTTTTTTTGAGTGCCATGTTATTTTTCTTTCTTTTTCAGGATCATGTTTTGCTTCAATCATTCATTCATTCCTTCTTCTCTTTCTTTCTTTCTGTCTTTCTTTTCTTTCTTTCTTTCTTTCTTTCTTTCTGTCTGTCTGTCTTTCTTTCTTTCTTTCTTTCTTTCTTTCTTTCCGTCTGTATTTTTAGTGCCATGTTTCTTTCTTTCTTTTCAATAGAAGCTCAGACATGTCCCGCTTATACGGAGGGTTAGATTTCGAGCATACTCCTAAAAAAAAAAAAATGACCATAGCCTTTTTTTTTTCACTTACAAACAAGAGACCGATAAGATTCTTCGACTGCCAAATGTAAGGTCCACCAAAGAGACATGACGACGTCCTGGCGTACAATTTGAACAGTCCACATAATAAAACAGAGAAACAGCGAACAAAGAGGCGAATACGAGAGGCGTCAGTAAATAACTGAGGACGGCGGAGATATAAACGGAAGCACGCCCGTAGCGTCAGTACGTCTTTCTTACAAGAAAGATATCACAAAAAGCTAAATGTTTAATTTTCTATTTATTTTTCGTGTCTTTTTTTTTTAATCTGTTGTGTTGTTTTTGTATGCGATCCTTGAAAAAGGCTTTCGCCGAAATATTGGATTGTTATATGTTCTTTATTTATACGCCCTCATCTTACCTAACACATCATTATCAATGAATGTTAGAAAACGAGTCCTAAAATGCTATATTGAACCTATCTTGTTATATGGAAGTGAATCATGGACAATAGGCAAGTCTGCACAAAAATCATTGGAAGCAGCAGAAATGTGGTTTATTAGAAGAATGTTGCGAATCCCCTGGACAGCAAAAAAATAACTAATGAAGAATGTATGAGAAGAGCTGGAGAGACAAAAAAACCTTGTCAAAAAGATAAGAGAGAGACAATGTACTTTCATAGGACATGCAATGAGAAGAGGGGGCATTGAAAATATTATAACAACAGGAAAAATAGAAGAAGAAGATCAAGAGGAAGACCAAGAGAAATGATACTGGACAGTCTGACAGGATGGTGTGAGAGGAGATCACCAACTGAGCTGATGGCCTGCATGAAGGATTGTGTACTCTGGAGAAGCATAATAGCCAACGCCAGTCGGCACGGCACCTGATGATGATGATGATGCTCATCTTACTTTCCTCCATTCTTGCTCCTGCCCACTTTCCTCACTCTTTCTATCTTTTACTGTAATACACACCTCCATCTACTTTCAATATTAGAACCAGTTTTACCGCAGTCGTCATTTCTCTTATCTCTCCCAATCTTTTCTCAAGACGTATCTAAGGCTTTCCTTTCCTGCACTTTGTAGAAATGATAACCCAGACGCAGAAAGTTTCGTAAGACCACAAGCAGAGAACTGAAATATAACCCGTTATGCCCGAGCCCCCAGTATTTTGTGGTCTAGGTAAAAGTTAAACTACTTGCACTATCATAATAAAAATTGCTCCTCTGCGGTCTTCACCCCACAACCCACACACACACACACACACAAAAACCCCCAGGTCAGCGGTTCCCAACTTTTCACATACGAGCACCACTTTTTTGGTTGCATGTCGGCCTACAGACCATAACTTTATACTAGTATGCAGTGTCGTAATCTCATAAACACTTAATTATTTTTATTCAGTAGATTAGAAAAGGAGGTGGGGTGGGGTGGGGTGGGGTGGGGTGTGTGTAAAGACGCTGAACGATCTGCCAACCAGTGACTCATATCTGGCACTCTAGCGTCAGGTCCGGCAAACAATAACCGACCAAAACCCTGTCCCACCTCTCCCTTGGTGCTCACAGTAACAGGCCCTGCCTGGCTAACGGGGCAGGGATCGCCGTAGTTGTCCCCACGGCGGTGAGTCACCCCTCCCTACCCCGCTATTCAGATCCACTCAGAGGCTGAAGGAAAAAAAAAATCTGCCGCAGTAGCCCGCTCCGAATCCGACACGATGCTGTGCCTCAACAACTTCACAGCATCGGTTGCAAAGAACATCAGCTCGCAGTTCCACTGGTTATATATTGATAAAGTCAGCTTTTTTCTGCCGGGCCCTATACACTGCTTATATATTGATAAAGTCAGCTTTTCTCTGCCGGACCCTATACACTGGTTATATATTGATAAAGTCAGCTTTTCTCTGCCGGGCCCTATACACTGGTTATATATTGATAAAGTCAGGTTTTCTCATATTGATAAAGTCAGATTTTCTCTGCCGGGCCAAATACACTGATTTTATATACTGAAACCGTCAGCTTTTCTTTGCTGGGCCATATACAATGGTTATATATTGATAAAGTCAGCTTTTCTCTGCTGGGCCCTATACACTGGTTATATATTGATAAAGTCAGCTTTTCTCTGCCGGGCCCTATACACTGGTTATATACTGAAATCGTCAGCTTTTCTCTGCCGGGCCATATACACTGGTTATATATTGATAAAGTCAGGTTTTCTCTTCCGGGCCATATACACTGGTTATATATTGATAAAGTCAGCTTTTCTCTTCCGGTCCATATACACTAGTTATATATTGATAAAGTCAGCTTTTCTCTGCCGGGCCATATACACTTGTTATATATTGATAAAGTCAGCTTTTCTCTGCCCGGCCCTATACACTAGTTATATATTGATAAAGTCAGCTTTTCTCTGCCGGGCCCTATACACTGGTTATATATTGATAAAGTCAGCTTTTCTCTGCCGGGCCATATACACTGGTTATATATTGATAAAGTCAGCTTTTCTCTGCCGGGCCATATACACTGGTTATATATTGATAAAGTCAGCTTTTCTCTGCCAGGCCATATACACTAGTTATATATTGATAAAGTCAGCTTTTCTCTGCCAGGCCATATACACTGGTTATATATTGATAAAGTCAGCTTTTCTCTGCCAGGCCATATACACTAGTTATATATTGATAAAGTCAAGTTTTCTCTGCCAGGCCATATACACTAGTTATATATTGATAAAGTCAGCTTTTCTCTGCCAGGCCATATACACTAGTTATATATTGATAAAGTCAAGTTTTCTCTGCCAGGCCATATACACTAGTTATATATTGATAAAGTCAGCTTTTCTCTGCCAGGCCATATACACTAGTTATATATTGATAAAGTCAAGTTTTCTCTGCCAGGCCATATACACTGGTTATATATTGATAAAGTCAGCTTTTCTCTTCTGGGCCATATACACTGATTTTATATACTGAAACCGTCAGGTTTTCTCTGCCGCTTCCTATAGATATTAAATCTCCACAGTATAATTCAAAGTATTTTATGTTCTATGAATATCTATCGTTATTCTCAGTCGCTTGGATTCGCATTTCTTTCATTGTCTTGTCTGCTGTCTCTCTAAAACTCTCAGAAATTTGCATTGCCAAGTGTGCCCCGGTCTGAAAAAGCTTGAAAACCACTGATTTAGACCATGAAAATCACCAGAAAACTCAAAGTAAAAGAAATAGTTTAAAAGAGAACCAAAAAAAAAAAAAAGATAAGAAACGGCTTTACTGATAAGTGAGCACGCACAGAGTCAGTCAAAAAGTTTCAACTTTCGCCTTATTACAAAAACATACAGGGTGAATAAAGAGAAAAGAAGTCTAAAATTTACACGTATAATGCACAAATATAAACAAGTAGCAATGAGTCAGCCATTTGCATGTCACTCGCAGAACTTTGCCTCCCTAACAACTCTCTCGTAGGCCTCTAGGTAGAAAAACAAATAGGAATAGAAGTGGGGGGGGGGGGGGGAAGGCTACGTTATATTGTGACTTTTACAAAGGAGTTTCGCATATAGTTTTGTATTATACACATACGGTTGGCTGAATGGTTAGGCGCTTGACCTACTTATCCGGTGGCCTCGGGTTCAAGTCCCAGCAGTTGGAATTTTTTTCTCCTCCGGTACCGCTACAGCAAAAAGGCTCCAGGGTTGACCCAGCCTCTAAAAATAGGTACCAGAGAAGTCTGGGAAGGTAAATGCGACCAGGCGTGATACTGACCTCATCACACGTTCATGTCTTAGAAATACCGGCCTAGCAACGTATCTCCAATAATGTCTTAATGGCATGGATACCAGAAATTAGATATGCAGATGACAGTATTACCGTCCACAACACACACACAAAAAAAAGGAATGGAAAAACTAATTATGTCAGTACGTAAGAATACTGAAGTGGAAAACCTCTATCTTAATGCGAAGGAAACTAAATTGATGACAGCTGACAAAACAAATAAGACAGCTGAAATATGTATCAATGAGGAAACACTGAAAGAGGTGACGAGTTTTGAATATCTTGGATCGTTACTAACTAATAATGGAGATAAAAAGAGGGAAATTAAAATGAGGGCATCTATCACTCTTCAGAAAGTAAAACAGCCGAAGAATCTGTGGAGAGGAACAGACAGACACTACAAAAATAAGATTTTTAAGGGCATGCTTCTTTCCCATCACAACATATGCCTGTGAGACCTGGACACTTAACAAAACAGCTGAGAAACACATAAATGGCTTTGAATGTAAATGCTATAGAAGAGTTTTTCAAATATCATGGACACAAAAAAGGACAAATATATTCATACTACAAGAACTTAATACTGAAGAAGGCTGGTTAGTAAGGAAGATTAAATATAGAAAATTTAAATATTTTGGACTTTTATTTTCATGATAATTTAGAGAAGACAGTCTTGAAAGGGTACATAATGGGGGAAAAGAAAGAGAGGAAGACCAAGGCGAAAGTTGGTTGCAAGACATCGTTGATAATCTGCAAATGGATGCATCAGCAGCAGGACATCTTGCTTACAACCGAGAGACCTACAGGAAAGCTGTTAGTGAGGCAAAGTTCCACAAGGTGCATGTAAATGACTGACTGACTGGCATGGAAACGGATTTGACCTTATCTTATACACAATAGGTAACAGGACACATGCAAACCATAGTAAAGTCCAGTGGTGGTAAAAGATATCCGAGAAAGAAGGGAGAGATAACGATCACGTAAACGATGAGAAACTCAGACTATGACAATGGGTCCAGAAAGAAGCTATCAACAGGTCGGGAAAAGACATTGCAGGTATCGCTGATTTGGAATGATATCTGGCGAATAACTTGGGAAAGGCCACTGCAGATATCGCCGACATGAAACGACATCTGGTTGGCAATTTGGGAAGAACTATTTCAGAGATCATTGACATCAGTGACATCTGGTTGACAACCTGGGAAGAGGTACTCCAGAAATCACTGACACAGAACGATATCTGGGGGGAAAAAAATGGCGTGCCTTAGTCCCATTTTCATCATCAGTGCTGCCTACAATACCAGATCAACAGAAATGGGACAAATCAGAAAAGCCAGGGGGCAGCTGAACAATAATCACACGAAAGCTGTGGACCGTGATTATAAAAAATCCTTTCCCGCTGCATTTAATGAATTGATGAACGACTTTGTAGATAATACGTGATACGAATATAGCTCAAAATGCTCAGTCATCAACAAAATTTAATCCAGCTAATCTCTTCCAAAAAAAAAAAAAGTAACGCTTACCTGCAAATTTACTGACTGATTCCTGTAACACTGAAATACGCAGACAGTTTTGTTTCTCTACTCACACCTGAGATTAAATTGGTAATGATTTTATTTTAAAAAATATGTACATTCCAATAACCGAAACAAGAATGAAGAAGTTCTAATACTGTAACAATACGCGGGCAGCCAGGAACACCCCAACCTCCCCCCCCCCCTTCTCAAACAAGCCTTTTCACGTGACCGGATGACTCACTTAGGATTGGTTAAAATCACGAGTAACAATGGTAACCAGAACTAAAGGCGTAGCGCGGAGCCGGGCAGGTTTTCGTGATGGTCAGGACAAAAGCGCGTTAAATGGATGGTAATTCTGTTCACAAGATAACAGCCATGGCTTCTTACAGGGCTTCGTTGGGCTATGAATTTCATATTTTATCACGGAAGCCGTACAACTTCTTGTGTGTAAGAGTTTCGTGAGTGGTATATGTGTGTGTGTATGTATCTACTGCAGGGGAAAAACGGGGGGAGGGGGCTGATTCTTTGACTCTAACGTTATGTATGTATGTATGTATGTATATATGTATGTATGTATGTACGTAATGTATGTATGTATTTGTGTGTCTGTATATACGTATGTATGTGTATATATATATATATATGTATGTACTACGTATGTATGTGTGTATGTATCTATGCATGTACGTATGTATGTATATAGTTATGTATGTATGTACGTACTATGTATGTATGTGTATGTAGGTATATTCGTATGTATGTGTGTACGTACGCATGTATTATGTATGTATGCATGTATGTATGTATGTATGTATGTATATGTTTATGCGTGTATGTATGTATGTATATATTTATGCGTGTACGTATGTATGTATGTATGTATGTATGTAATATGTATTATATATGTGTATTTATGTGTGTATGTATGTATGTATGTAGATATGTATGCGTATAGGTATGTATGTATATATTTATCCGTGTACATATGTATTTATGTGTGTATGTATGTATGTATGTATGTATGTATGTATATAAGCACTATGCGTGTACGTATGTATGTATGTATGTATTATGTAGCTATGTATGTATATATTTATGCGTCTATGCATGTATCTAAGTATGTTTTATATATGTTGGTATATATGTATGTTCATATTATGTATGTATGTATGTATGTTGTATGTATATATCTATGAATGTATGTATATATGTAAGCATGTATGTATGTATGTATGTATATATCTATGAATGTATGTATGTATGTAAGCATGTATGTATGTATATGTGTATATATGTAGATGTGTGTATATATGTATGTATGTATATATATATATATGTATGTACGCATGTATGTACGTACTACGCACGTACGTATGTATCTATGTAAGTATGTATGCATGCATGTATGTATGTATGTATGTATGCGTGTATTTATGTAATGTATGCGTGTAAATATATATATATATGCATATCTATGTATGTGTGTATGTATGTATATATGTATATAAGTATTATGTAAGTACGTAATTATGTATGTATGTAATGTATGCGTGTATATATATATATTAATGCGCATGTATGTATGTATATATAAGTATGTATTTAAGTACGTAATTATGTATATGTATGTATGTATATGTATGTTAGTATCTATTTATCTCTATCTGTCTGTCTGTCTGTCCGTCTGTCTGTCTGCCAAGAAGGAGAAGATCTAGACATCTTAAAAACTGGTAGCATTGTTTTGTCTGCTATCTTGCTGGAACTGCGAGCTGGTGTTATCTGCAGCCGATGCTGTGAAGATGTTGAGGCATACAAACGTGTCAGCGTGGGAGCGGGTTATGGCGGCTATTGTTTCAGTCCCTGTGTGCAGCTAAAAAAGCAAGGGGTGTGCAGTGCTTCTTTAGCAGACTCCACTACCATGGGCACTAAGACGATACCTGTCCAGTTAGCCAGGCTAGGCCTGTTATTAAGTGTAACAACGGACAGGTGGGACAGTGTCTTGGTCAGCTATGGTACGGCAACCCTGAAGCCAGCATGTAACTATGGTACAACAACCCTGACGCCAGCATGTCAGTTATGGTACGGCAACCCTGACACTAGCATGTCAGCTATGGTACGTCAACCCTGACGCCAGGATATCAGCTATGGTATAGCAACCCTGAAGCTAGGATGTCAGCTATGGTATAGCAACCCTGAAGCTAGGATGTCAGCTATGGTATAGCAACCCTGAAGCCAGCATGTAACTATGGTACATCAACCCTGACGCCAGCATGTCAGTTATGGTACGGCAACCCTGACACTAGCATGTCAGCTATGATACAGCAACCCTGAAGCTAGGATGTCAACTATGGGTCGCTGACTGCCTGAACGGATAGCGTCTCCGCCAAACGAAAATCAATAATGTAACGTATATCCAGAAGGGGAGATAATCCACAGAATACTGCCTGTGTGGTCTGGGTGGGGGGGGGGGGGGGGGGGGGGGGAACCACTTTCGGTTGTAGAACAAAGTTAGCGATGACACAGGTAATGCCTCCTCATTGCTTACATGAAAACTGAAATAGACACAGATAGCGCAATTATAGCACTTGATAGAGCACTGTCTCAGATAGAAAACACTAGTTCTCCATATGGTCACCAACGTTAGTTTTGCCAGCGATGAACAAGGACCTGTATTCCGCGCTTGTTAAAAAAATCTGCACCAACAGAGGGTGGCCTATTAATTTACAACTGCTCTCAAGGTATCGCTGTTAGGAAAATGTTTTCCAAGAGGCCCTTCTTACACGGGGCTGAACAAATGGGAGTCACAAAGTGCAAAATCCGGAATTTATGGTGGGTGTGATAGCACAGTCCAGCCAAGCTTGGCAATGTGCTCACCAGTTTTTAAACTAGTGCGTGGTCTGGCGTTATCGTGCTGCGAGAGAAAGGTTGTCCTCTTTTCAGCGCACACTTTGAGGTATTCCAACTTTGCTGTCATCGTTTCTAAAGCAGTGGAGCTGATATCAAGATCTACACACAGTTCCCTGGTCATAATCCAGAGAGCTAACTGTGATGCTCTTCCTTGAATGGTCCGACGGCAGTGTATGGCATTCAAGAACGTGGTTTATCTCTCGCATCGCTGTCGCCCCCTCTGAAACGTACCACCCACCACCTCACTGTGCTAACATGTCACCCACCACCTCACTGTGCTAACATGTCACCCATAACCTCACTGTGTTAACATGTCAACCACCACCTCACTGTGCTAACTTGTCACCTATAACCTCATTCTACTAACATGTCACCCACCACCTCACCGTGCTAACATGTCACCCATAACCTCACTGCGCTAACATGTCACCCATAACCTCATTGTGCTAACATGTCACCCATACCCTCACTGTGCTAACATGTCAACCATAACCTCATTGTGGTTAACATGTCACCCACCACCTCACTGTGCTAACATGTCACTCATAACCTCACTGTGCTAACATGTCACTCACCGTCTCATTGTGCTAACATGCCACTCACCATCTCATTGTGCTTACATGTCACCCACCACCTCACTGTACGAACATGTCACCTACCACCTCACTGTGCTAACATGTCACAAACCACCTTACTGTGCTAACATGTCATCTATAAGCTCGCTGTGCTAACATGTCACCTACCACTTTACTGCGCTAACATGTCACCCACCACCTCACTGTGCTAACATGCCAACCACCACCTCACTGTGCTAACATGTCACCCGTAACCTCACTGTGCTAACATGTCACCCATCACCTCAACTGTACTAACATGTCACCCACCACCTCAACTATACTAACATGTCAACCACCACCTCAACTGTACTAACATGCCACCCATCACCTCAACTGTACTAACATGTCACCCACCACTTCAACTGTACTAACATGTCACCCATAACCTCACTGTGTTAACATGTCAACCACCACCTCACTGTGCTAACTTGTCACCTATAACCTCATTCTACTAACATGTCACCCACCACCTCACCGTGCTAACATGTCACCCATAACCTCACTGCGCTAACATGTCACCCATAACCTCATTGTGCTAACATGTCACCCATACCCTCACTGTGCTAACATGTCAACCATAACCTCATTGTGGTTAACATGTCACCACCACTCACTGTGCTAACATGTCACTCATAACCTCACTGTGCTAACATGTCACTCACCGTCTCATTGTGCTAACATGCCACTCACCATCTCATTGTGCTTACATGTCACCCACCACCTCACTGTACGAACATGTCACCTACCACCTCACTGTGCTAACATGTCACAAACCACCTTACTGTGCTAACATGTCATCTATAAGCTCGCTGTGCTAACATGTCACCTACCACTTTACTGCGCTAACATGTCACCCACCACCTCACTGTGCTAACATGCCAACCACCACCTCACTGTGCTAACATGTCACCCGTAACCTCACTGTGCTAACATGTCACCCATCACCTCAACTGTACTAACATGTCACCCACCACCTCAACTATACTAACATGTCAACCACCACCTCAACTGTACTAACATGCCACCCATCACCTCAACTGTACTAACATGTCACCCACCACTTCAACTGTACTAACATGTCACCCATCACCTCAACTGTACTAACATGTCACCCACCACCTCAACTGTACTAACATGTCACCCACCACCTCAACTGTACTAGCATGTCACCCACCACCTCAACTGTACTAACATGTCACCCACCACCTCAACTGTACTAACATGTCACCCACCACCTCAACTGTACTAGCATGTCACCCACCACCTCAACTGTACTAGCATGTCACCCACCACCTCAACTGTACTAACATGTCACCCACCACCTCAACTGTACTAACATGTCACCCACCACCTCAACTGTACTAGCATGTCACCCACCACCTCAACTGTACTAGCATGTCACCCACCACCTCAACTGTACTAACATGTCACCCACCACCTCAACTGTACTAACATGTCAACCACCACTTCAACTGTACTAACATGTCACCCCCACCTCAACTGTACTAGCATGTCACCCACCACCTCAACTGTACTAGCATGTCACCCACCACCTCAACTGTACTAACATGTCACCCACCACCTCAACTGTACTAACATGTCAACCACCACTTCAACTGTACTAACATGTCACCCACCACCTCACTGTACTAACATGTCACCCATCACCTCAACTGTACTAACATGTCACCCATCACCTCAACTGTACTAACATGTCACCCACCACCTCAACTGTACTAACATGTCACCCATCACCTCACTCCATCGGCTCACTGTGCTAACATGTCACCCACCACCTCAACTGTACTAACATGTCACCCATCACCTCAACTGTGCTAACATGTCACCCATCACCTCAACTGTGCTAACATGTCACCCACCACCTCAACTGT
Source organism: Achatina immaculata (assembly GCA_009760885.1). Lineage (NCBI taxonomy): Eukaryota > Metazoa > Mollusca > Gastropoda > Stylommatophora > Achatinidae > Lissachatina > Lissachatina immaculata. Next base: position 14,034,384 of record CM019700.1, read on the forward strand.
GCTAACATGTCACCCATCGGCTCACTGTGCTAACATGTCACCTACCAACTCACTGTGCTAACATGTCACCCACCGGCTCACTGTGCTAACATGTCACCCATCGGCTCACTGTGCTAACATGTCACCCACCAACTCACTGTGCTAACATCGACTGTTTGGTCTCCGTAGATATACAGCAAGCATGGATGAATGTTAACAGGTGCCGTTTGTTTTTTTTTTCCAGCATGGAGGAATTTAATCACAAACCTCTGTCTTCATACGAACATCCACATCACGTCATTCTGACAACCAGTCTCATCCATGCCAACAAGTTGCTTGATGGTTGAAACTATACTTACACGTGAACAACATGTGCTTATGGCATATTCATGAAAACAAAATTTAGGAGGCATTACTTTCGGAGCAACCCTCGTAGATTTTAGCCGCTAGACTTTACCAAAGGGAGTGGATCTCGGGTAGAAGCTGTCGTGACAAGATAGGGGGAAAAATCTGAACCCCGTGACAGGGTTCCAGAAACATCGAGAAAAACAAAACAAAACAAAAAAACCGCTTAAAGGTGAAATAAGAAATACGAGTAGATAAACTTAGCCAGCGAGGGTAGGAGAGGGGGGATGTGGGTCATTTAGTTGGGGGGGGGGGGTGGGTGGGGTTGAGGGGGCTCAATTAGTCTGCGGGGGGGGGGGTCTTTCAGTTCAAAGGCATTGAGAAAGATCGTATAAGTGCAGATAAGCTGGTAACAAATGACGAGGTCTTAAAACTGGAACTATGGAACTTTTATCACAGGGTAAGTTACCACACTTTTATCATGTTCGTATATCTGTCTCGAGTGTGAACAGTTTTGTTTTTGTCAAATGTCAGGCGCAGACCAGTCCTGACAAACCAACCACATGTTATGTTATGTTATGTTATGTTATGTTATGTTATGTTATGTTATGTTATGTTACTACTGCGATTAACGAAAAGTGGTACACGGTTATAAAATTAAACGGAACTATTCTAAAGCAGGTGCAGAAATTCAAATACCTTGCAGCAGTAATAAACTTCAGATGGGAAATGCAAAACAGAAATTAGGAACAGAATAGGCCAAGCAAAGACTGCATTTCAGAGAGTGAGAAACATTAGCCAACACATCCTTATCAATGAATGTTAGTAAACGAGTCCTAAAATGCTATGTTGAACCTATCTTGTTATATGGAAGTAAATCATGGACAATAGGCAGGTCTGCACAAAAATCATTGGAAGCAGCAGAAATGTGATTTTTTAGAAGAATGTTGCGAATCCCCTGGACAACAAAAATAACTAATGAAGAATGCACGAGAAGAGTTGGAGAGACAAAAAAACCTTGTCAAAAAAGATAAGAGAGACAATGTACTTTCATAGGACATACAATGAGAAAAAGGGGCATTGAAAATATTATAACAACAGGAAAAATAGAAGGAAGATGATCAAGAGGAAGACCAAGAGAAATGATACTGGACAGTCTGACGGGATCGTGTGAGAGGAGATCACCAACTGAGCTGATGGCCTGCATGAAGGATCGTGCACTCTGGAGAAGCATAATAGCCAACACCAGTCGCCATGGCACCTGATGATGATGATGATGATGATTATGATACATGGTTTGGGAGCCTTTGAAGCCACCACTTCAAGCATGCGAATGGAAAATGCAGCCGTGTCAGCGGTAGTGGAATGGTTAGTTGCTCATGATGTGGTTAATGGCGTCATTGTGACGGATTCACAGGGCATGCTTCGGAAGCCTGAAAAGAAAAATTACTTCGAAAAGAATAGGCTCATCTGTTAAACCAGTCAACTGTGAGGTGCCTAACGTGGCTTAATCGTCCAGGACATGCGGGAGTACATGGCAATGATGTGGCAGACAGACTTGCTGGACAAGCTAAAACGGCAGGCTGAGAATGGACATCGGGGGACGTTGCTACAGCTGTGCTGGACAGACTGTGGGAAAATGAAGAGCGGGACTGGAAGAACAACGTGACTGTGAAGAGATTGCTGGAGCTAGGATAAAGTAAAGGTTGCTGGTAGGAACTCTGAACTGTGTGGCAGAAAACGCATCGTAAAGAACCAACATTTGATGGGAACTGTTAGCAAACTTACTCTTGGATGGATGCTGCCATATGCGGTGGAGCACATATGGGGTTGTCTTCAATGCAATGACGACGGAGTCTCATTTTGAACCTATGTTATGTTGTGTTGTGTTATGTTATGTTATGTTATGTTATGTTGTGTTATGTTATGTTGTGTTGTGTTATGTTATGTTATGTTGTGTTATGTTATGTTGTGTTATGTTATGTTGTGTTGTGTTATGTTATGTTATGTTGTGTTATGTTGTGTTGTGTTATGTTGTGTTATGTTATGTTATGTTGTGTTATGTTATGTTGTGTTATGTTATATTGTGTTATGTTATGTTATGTTGTGTTATGTTATGTTATGTTGTGTTATGTTATGTTATGTTATGTTATGTTATGTTGTGTTATGTTATGTTATGTTGTGTTATGTTGTGTTATGTTATGTTATGTTATGTTGTGTTATGTTATGTTATGTTGTGTTATGTTGTGTTGTGTTATGTTATGTTATGTTGTGTTATGTTATGTTATGTTATGTTATGACACGAGGACTCAGCTACTGATCGCTGACAACTACATCACATTACGTCTTCCTTACCTCTATACCTGTACATATAACTGTCTTGTAAATTTGTTACTTTCCACCAGGCACAAACCTCAAGTGGTTTATATCACCTTTTTTACACGTTATGACGTAATCTTAACCCTTTCCTGTCTTCTGCCAAACATTTAATAAGACAAGTCCCCGACAACTGGTACAAATTTTATTACTGATTAAATAGAAAAGGGTGTAATTTATTTAAATTATCTGACAAACTCAACGAAAAATATTCTTCATTAACTTAACTTTGACCTCAGAAATGTCGGAAGTTTTACAGACAGTTAAAAAATAGTAGGTATCTTACATCCTTCTCGTGCCGCTAAACGTTACATAGGGCCAACATGTTAGTTCGCCAAGTTTTCCTATCCTCGCGAGTTTTTCAACCTCATCAAGGGATGTTATGCCCACTGAACTGGTCTCTCTTAACACTGTCCTCTTTAGAGTTTCACGTGGCCGACCTATTTTTTTTTCGGCCTGTTGTGTTCCACTTGACAGCTTGTTTGTGAATCCTCTGAATATTTCTTCTCATCGCATGACCGACATATGCCCATCTTCTTTTTCTGATCACACATGAGACAGGCTGTTGTTTGCTCATCTGTCTTATCTCTGTGTTGTTCTTGAATTCGTTCCACTTTATACCGAGTATTTTCCTTAGGCAATAGGTATATATATATATATATATATATATATATATATATGCAATAAGTAAATAGGTATCTTATATCCTTCCCGTGCCGTTAAACGTCACATAGGGCTCGCATAGTAGTTCGCCAACTTTTCCTGTCTTCAGTGAGTCTTTCAACCTCATCAAAGGATTTTATGCCTGTTAATTTGGCCTCTCTTAACAATGTCCTCTTCAGAGTTTCACGCGGTTTGCCTCTTTTTCTTTGGCCTGTTGTGTTCCACTTGATAGCTTGTTTTGGGATTCTCTGATCATTTCTTCTTATCAAGTGACCAACATATGTCCATCTCCTTTTCCTGATCACCCACGAGACTGGTTGTTGTTCAGTCATCTGTCTTATCTCTGCATTGTTCTTGAATTCGTTCCACTTGATGCCGAGTATTTTCCTTACCCATTTGTTTTCAAAAGAGTCTAATATAGAAATATTATAAATAGGTATAGAAAGCTAGAAATAAGGTGTAATATCTGCTAGGACGGCCTGGCATGGGGATCAGACACAAAGTTCAACAGGTCAAGGTCTATCTCACTGTGGTCAACAACACCGCGGTAAACGGCGGTAATAAAAAAAAGGTTGTATTAAACGTGGTAGTTCATGGGTGGCTGAGGTTCAAACACCCATTAGTGCTGTGTGCTGTGGAGGGTGTAGCAAAAGGAGCGGAGTGGATAGATGTGAGAGATGATACCAACAGTCTCACCAGAGTGGTCATCGCCGCGCTTGGTGGAGAGTGTAGAGAATGGATGGGAGGCAGGACTGAGGGTTTGGAACTCAGGAGCCCTCAATCATATGACCCAGCTTCTTCACGGACGACTCAGTTCCCCGGGGCGAAAAGAGTGGATGGGGGTTCGTTGTCTGTAGATGAGGCAATCTGTAGATGAGGCAATCTGTAGGTGAGGCAATCTGTAGGTGAGGCAATGAGGTAATCTGTAGGTGAGGCAATCTGGTGGCGTACGACAACATCCAGTATGGGGGTGGAAATTGGAGCAGTGGCCAAGCCTCTGTCCTGGCTAGTTCGGTAGGATGATACATACGGTGGTGGTGGTGGATGTGGTGGTGGTAGATGTGGTGGATGTGGTGGTGGTAGATGTGGTAGATGTAGTGATGGTGGCAGATGTGGTGGTAATGGTGGTAGATGTAGTGATGGTGGCAGATGTGGTGGTAATGGTGGTAGATGTGGTGGTGGCGGTGGATGTGGTGGTGGTAGTGGTGGTAGAAGTGGTGATGGTAAATGTGGTGGTGGTGGATGTCGTGACGGTGGTAGATGTGATGGTGGATGTAGTGGTGGTGGTGGTGGATGTGGTGGTGGATGTGGTGGTGGATGTGGTAGTGGACTCTCAGAGCATGCTCCCCAGGATAAAAGATGGGTTTGCTACGTCATGAATATTCATGAAGTTACCAATGTGAACACAAACACCAGAATTATGCGGATGTATATATCAGCCTGTACAAACAGCCAACATCGCTTTCTAAACTTATATCAGCAGAAGAAGAGAACCATTAATCACATAAATGTAGCATCTAAAATTATAGTAATATAATAATTACATTCCCCGGCATGCAAACAAAATAACAGCAGCAAGAATACATTAAAAGACAGCTAAAACAAAAAAAAACAAAACAATACAGCAAGTAACACGCATATTTACCGCTCGATCACTCACAAACTGGACCAGGAAATCTTGGGAGCTGAAAGGGTTAAACATGCGAAATCCTTCCACAGACCCAGTAGATGGTAACTGAAGCTTGCCTGCTTCGTTTCGTCGCCTAGAATCACTCGGGAATTCTGGGTAATAAAAACTAACGGCTTTTCAGGTAACAATAAACTGAAATTACGACCACACAAACAAAAAAAAGTCCAGTACAGCAACGTACCTGTTGACACACGGTCTTGCCAATGCCGGGTATATTTGTAGTGGGTAGTTAAACCCTTGTGTGTTTATGATGTGTCGATGGTTGTGAAATGGAGAGAACAATTTATGTTTGGAAGTGTTAGCAGTGTTCAGCTCCTGGGGCAAGCCAGACTGAGGTGGATATATTGCCCCAGGCGGGGGTGGGGGGGGGGGGTGAGAGGCAGTGAGGTAGCCGATCATGTTGCCCGTAACGCTATTGCAACAGATACGATTCCTACAGATAGAACAGATATACTGAAGCCGGCGGCCCAGAAACTGATGCAGGAGGGAAAAGGGGCATGTGTTGATAACATATATCTATAGAGGATGAAAGACAGAGGTGTGAGGAGGGAGAGGGGGGGCGGATGGCTGGCTAGTAGAGTTCGAGGTTGCCAGAACCAAGAACTGGGGAGGATGGCTAGATAGTAGAGTTCGAGGTTGCCAGAACCAAGAACTGGGGAGGATGGCTCGCTAGTAGAGTTCGAGGTTGCCAGAACCAAGAACTGGGGAGGATGGCTAGATAGTAGAGTTCGAGGTTGCCAGAACCAAGAACTGGGGAGGATGGCTAGCTAGTAGAGTTCGAGGTTGCCAGAACCAAGAACTGGGGAGGATGGCTAGCTAGTAGAGTTCGAGGTTGCCAGAACCAAGAACTGGGGAGGATGGCTAGCTAGTAGAGTTCGAGGTTGCCAGAACCAAGAACTGGGGAGGATGGCTCGCTAGTAGAGTTCGAGGTTGCCAGAACCAAGAACTAGGGCGGATGGCTGACTGGTAGAGTTCGAGGTTGCCAGAACCAAGAACTGGGGAGGATGGCTGGCTAGTAGAGTTCGAGGTTGCCAGAACCAAGAACTAGGGCGGATGGCTGGCTGGTAGAGTTCGAGGTTGCCAGAGCCAAGAACTGGAGCGGATGGCTGACTGGTAGAGTTCGAGGTTGCCAGAACCAAGAACTAGGGCGGATGGCTGACTGGTAGAGTTCGAGGTTGCCAGAACCAAGAACTGACTGCCACAGTTAGCGCCCATACTCCTCGATGGTTACTAAAACAGAGAGCAGAGCATGTATGGATGTGTCCCAGAGTGCGATGATGATAATTCTCAGATTCAAGATGATGTAATTATCCAGGATAGTAAATGGTTAAAGTGCAAAACGGGTATTTGTTTTTTTATAATCAACAAATTGTGAAATAAAACAAAAACTGTTAAGAAACACTTTGCCATAGAAAGATTTCAAAACGTGTGTTTTTTTCCGGTTTTATTGTGAAGTCTTTAAAAAACAGTTTATAAAAATCCTTATAAACGTGTAAATACGTAAATCTGCAAACATGTAGAAATAAACCAAAGTAAAATATGTAAACATGTAGAAATAAACCAACGTAAAATCTGTAAACATCTTCCGAATGTACGGCCGCCATTCACTGCAAACTATTTCTCCAATCTTTCTGCTTTTTCATTTCAATGGCGACAAGCAGGTACGCCAAACATTTGCACTAATCATATACGCTAAACATTTATGCGGAAACAAGCATAAAAATACCGTAAACTTCAACGCTGTCAAGTATTCATATTTTTTTCAACAGTAAACTTGTTTCAAGCCAAGCCTCAGCCCAAACATTCTGCAAAAAAAAAAAAAAGCAGAGAAGACAGCGCAAGGCGAACTTTGGCTGGTTTTTTAAATTTCGTTTCGGAATTCGTAGCCTCTGGGTGTAACCGTTTTTTTCTTTTTAACATGACCAAAATATGGATGATGTTAGAGGTGAAAGGTCAGTTACCATAGTAACCAGTTGCAGCGTTATTCCATGGGAAATTTTCGTTTGGACGAAAAGTATAGAAGGATACATCATTAATTAATTCTTTCTTGGAACCGCCAGAGGAAAGCAGCTATACAATACTGAGTAGACCTACATATATTCAAAAATAATTTCTTTTTCTAGATACTGAACCGTCTCAAATTTAAGACGAGAAACGTTTCTGACATGTATAGCAGTGTTCTCCCTTTTGTCACGGTTGCTATAGACGTCGTATAGGCTGGCTTACAGTCTACTTTCTATCTGACCCAAGTCATCGCCAATATCCCAAACCGGGGCACACTTTAGTTCACTTTTCCAATGACCGTGGACAAATTTATGAGAAACCTGATATATAACCTAACATGTCTTGTAAGCCTGGCAGTTGTTCTACATTGTCTCCGGTACATTCACCCTTTCATCAACACGTCTTTCGTTCTTCATTAAACATCCTTCTAAATTAGTCTTTAAACACTCTTTCATCAACTGTCTTTCGTTCTTCATTAGCCCTCCTTCTAAATTACTCTTTGAACCCCCTTTCATCTACATGTCTCTCGTTTTCATTAACCCTCCTCCTAAATTAGTCTTTGAACAATCTTTTATCAACTGTCTTTCGTTCTTCATTAACCTTCCTTCTAAATTAGTCTTTGGACACTCTTTCATCAATACGTCTCTCGTTTCATTAACCCTCCTTCTAAATTAGTCTTTGAACACTCTTTCAACAATACGTCTCTCGTTTCATTAACCCTCCTTCTAAATTAGTCTTTAACACTCTTTCATCAACACGTATTTCGTTCTTCATTAACCCTCCTCCTAAATTAGTCTTTAACACTCTTTCAACAATACGTCTCTCGTTTCATTAACCCTCCTTCTAAATTAGTCTTTAACACTCTTTCATCAACACGTATTTCGTTCTTCATTAACCCTCCTTCTAAATTAGTCTTTAACACTCTTTCAACAATACGTCTCTCGTTTCATTAACCCTCCTTCTAAATTAGTCTTTGAACACTCTTTCAACAACACGTCTCTCGTTCTTCATTAACCCTCCTTATAAATTAATCTTCGAACACTCTTTCATCAACACGTCTTTCATTTTTCATTAACCCTCCTTCCAAGACTTTGTACACTTCACCTCCTCCTTGTAAACCGTATACAGTTATCAAACAGTTAAGATAGTGCTCTATTAGGCCGCCTCTCCTTCTTCTTCTTCCTCCTCAAATTCGCCCTCCTCTTCGGCGGTCGCGTCCTGGTACTGCTGAAACTCAGAGACCAGGTCGTTCATGTTGGACTCTGCCTCAGTGAACTCCATCTCGTCCATGCCTTCGCCAGTGTACCAGTGTAGGAATGCCTTACGCCGGAACATGGCTGGAGTAAAGAGCAGACGAGTCATAGATATATGTAAAGAGTGGGAGAGTCATAGTTTTGTGTAAACAGTAGGCGAGTCATAGTTTTGTGTAAAGAGTGAGAGTCATAGTTTTGTGTAAACAGTAGGCGAGTCATAGTTTTGTGTAAAGAGTGAGAGTCATAGTTTTGTGCAAACAGTAGATAAGCCATATTTTTGTGTAAACAGTAGGCGAGTCATAGTTTTGTGTAAAGAGTGAGAGTCATAGTTTTGTGCAAACGGTAGATAAGCCATATTTTTGTGTAAACAGTGGGAGAGTCATAGTTTTGTGTAAACAGTAGGTGAGTCATAGTTTTGTGTAAAGAGTGAGAGTCATATTTTTGTGTAAACAGTGGGAGAGTCATAGTTTTGTGTAAACAGTAGGTGAGTCATAGTTTTGTGTAAAGAGTGAGAGTCATAGTTTTATGTAAACAGTGGGCGAGTCATAGTTTTGTGTAAACAGTGGGCAAGTCATAGTTTTGTGTAAAGAGTGGGCGAATCGTAGTTTTGTGCAAACAGTAGGTGAGTCACAGTTTTGTGTAAACAGCGGGTGAGTCATTGTTCTGTGTAGACAGTGGGAGTTTTATAAACAGTGGATGAATCATAGTCCTATTAAACAGTGAAAGAGTCATAGTTCTATGTAAAAAGCAGACTAATCATAGTCATATGTTAAACAGTAGACGAGTCATAGTTCTGTGTAAACAGTGGATGAATAATAGTCACATACAAATAATCATAGCTCTATGTAAACAGCAGACTAGTCATAGTTCCTATGTAAACAGCGGATGAATCACAGTCACATATAAACAATGGGACGAATCAGTCCTATGAAAACAGAAGGTAAGACTCAGCTCAAAATAAAAACGGATAATTCACAACTGCATACACACAGCACGGGAGTCATAGTTATTATAAACAGCACTAGAATTCAAGATTGTCAACAGGGGAGAGAATTCACTTATCTAAATGATAGAAACAGCTTTAAGTGCGCCATTATCCTTGAAACACGGCAAGGTAGAAACTTATTTTCACATTCCTGTTTGTTATACTTTCTACAAGTAACTTTGGTTTATCCTATTCTTTTTTGTGTGTGTTTTCGTCCTGTGTGTGTGAGTGCGTTTTTCTTTTTTTGGTATGAATAAAGTGAAAGCTGACACCGTAAAGCTGTATCTGCCTAACACAATCCGTTCTCACAGCTTTATCACATAAATGTTGAGTCGTTCGGTAAATTATGGAAGCCAGTCTTTCCCACAAATGCGGAAATTCGTCTCAGGTTTTCAGCATCACCGTAGAAGCTTCTCTTGCAGTGGGCTCTGGGGTCTTGGCCAATGCCTTTGTCCTGAGTGGGCTGAGTAGCTGGCGACTCTGAGGGACATGATGTAGTGTCTGTTATTCTTCACTGCAGGCACATAGGTCTGTCTGTTATTCTTCACTGCAGACACATAGGTCTGTCTGTTATTCTTCACTGCAGGCACATAGGTCTGTCTGTTATTATTCACTGCAGGCACATAGGTCTGTCTGTTATTATTCACTACAGGCACATAGGTCTGTCTGTTATTCTTCACTGCAGGCACATAGGTCTGTCTGTTATTCTTCACTGCAGGCACATAGGTCTGTCTGTTATTCTTCACTACAGGCACATATGTCTGTCTGTTATTATTCACTACAGGCACATAGGTCTGTCTGTTATTCTTCACTGCAGGCACATAGATATCTTGGACCAGTTTTCAGTTTCTGCTGTAGAGGGTATCTCAGCCTGCAATGTCCTGTTCTCGTTCAGAAGGTTATCGCTTGGTCATTTCTTGAGAGTTTGTGCTATTCGTCATCTGTTTTTGCTGTGGGGGTGCTGTTTTGTCCATTTGTCTTTGTATATAGTTCTTAGTCTATTTTTGGTTTGTTTGTTTGTTCATGTTGTGCTTCTATCAGTCTATTGCATTCTTCCTCTCTCCTTTGTCAGTCTGTCTGCCTCTTCATTTCCATGGATGTTGCTGTGGGCGGGTATCCATAAACTAGAACATAAATTTCCGAGATAAAACTGTGGGCCTCGGCCCACAAGAAAGTTGGGCTAATAAGACATGCCCCAGACATATTAGAGATGCGCCATTGAGATAAAATCCAGTGTAACATTGTGTGTAAAAAGGGACGGCCTAGATGAGGTTGGATGGACGTTTTTTTTTATCTGATTCCTATCGTAGAAAGGTTTGAGGGGACAGATGAGGGTATGGAAACAAACGGGAGGTTTGACAGGATAGGAATGTTTGGCAGTACAAACTGGATGTTTGACAGGACAAACAGGAGTCTGACGGGACAGACGAGAGGTTTGGCAGGACAGATGAGAGGTTTGACAGGACAGACGAGAGGTATGACAGGACAGATGAAGGCATGATAGGACAGACGGAAGGTTTGACAAGACAGACGAGAGGTTTGACAGGACATACGAGAGGTTTGACAGAACAGACGAGAGGTTTGACAGGGCAGACGAAGGCATGATAGGACATACGAGAGGTTTGACAGGACAGACGAAGGCATGACAGGACAGATGAGAGGTTTGACAGGACAGACGAAGGCATGACAGGACAGACGACGGCATGACAGGACAGACGAAGGCATGACAGGACAGACGAGAGGTTTGACAGGACAGACGAAGGCATGACAGGACAGACGAGAGGTTTGACAGGACAGACAAAGGCATGACAGGACAGACGAGAGGTTTTACAGGACAGACGAAGGCATGATAGGACAGACGAGAGGTATGACAGGACAGACGAAGGCATGATAGGACATACGAGAGGTTTGACAGGACAGACGGGAGGTTTGACAGGACAGACGAGAGGGTATGACAGGACAGACAAGAGGTTTGACAGGACAGACGAAGGCATGACAGGACAGATGAGAGGTTTGACAGGACAGACGAAGGCATGACAGGACAGACGAGAGGTTTGACAGGACAGACGAGAGGGTATGACAGGACAGACGAGAGGGTATGACAGGACAGATGAGAGGGTATGACAGGACAGACGAGAGGTTTGACAGAACAGACGAAGGCATGACAGGACAGACGAGAGGTTTTACAGGACAGACGAAGGCATGACAGGACAGATGAGAGGTATTACAGGACAGACGAAGGCATGATAGGACAGACGAGAGGTTTGACAGGACAGACGAAGGCATGACAGGACAGATGAGAGGTATTACAGGACAGACGAAGGCATGATAGGACAGACGAGAGGTTTGACAGGACAGACGAAGGCATGATAGGACAGAAGAGAGGTTTGACAGGACAGACGAGAGGGTATGACAGGACAGACGAGAGGGTATGACAGGACAGACGAGAGGGTATGACAGGAGATGGGAGGGTGTGACAGGACAGATGGGAGCGTATGACAGGACAGATGGGAGGGTATGACAGGACAGAAGAGGTTTTGACAGGACGAATTGGTTTTTTGTTGGGACAAACTGGGGTTTTACAGAACAGAAAATGGGGCGCGGCGGGGGTTACTGGACACCAATCCAAAAAAAAAATCTCTGGCACCCACCCCCTCATACCTTCCGATACACAAAAGCGTTCATTTCAAGGCCAGCTTAACGTTAAAGCCCCAAACCACGTTCGCTTAAGTTACCTGTGAATTGTTCCGAAATCCTTTTGAATAGCTCCTGGATGGCCGTGGTGTTGCCTACGAAGGTGGCCGACATCTTCAAGCCTCTGGGTGGGATGTCACACATGGCTGTCTTCACGTTGTTCGGGATCCATTCCACGAAGTAGGACGAGTTCTTGTTCTGTACGTTCAACATCTGTTCGTCCACCTCCTTTGAGGACATTCGACCTCTAGTTAAACAGAGACATTCGACCTCTAGTTAAACAGAGACATTCGACCTCTAGTTAAACAGAGTCATATATATATATATATATATATATATATATATATATATATATGTATCTCTGAACCTTAAGTTCCCAGGGCACATGGGGCTTCCGCAAGGGTTTTCCACAAATGCCTGTCCTTCGCCTTTTTTTCTGCTCTTGCCCAGGTGAGCCCTCTATTGCTCAACATCCTTTCTGTTGTTCTTCTCCATGTCTCTTTTGGTCTACCCTTACTTCTGCTCCCCTGTGGTGTCCATCTTAGTGCTATTTTTGGTAGTGAGTTGTCAGTCATTCGATATATATATATATATAGGCGAGTCCAAATAACATTGAGGAAATTAAGTCTAGACAATACCGGGGCAAATAAAAATAACATTGGAGAAATAAAGTCTAGATAACACTGGTGAAAATAAAGTCTAGATAACATTTGGGAAAATAAAGTCTAGATAACATCGGAGAAATAATGTCCAAAACAAAGAAACAAAACAAAAAAAAACAACATTGAGAAATAATGTCCACATTAGATTGGCAAATAAGGTCTATGTAACAATGGGAAATAACATCCATTTAATGTGGGGAAATAAAGTCCATACAACACTGGGGAACATGATCCATGTAACATTAGAAAATAAGGTCCACAAAACACTGGGAAATATGGTCCACACAACATTAATAAGAAATAGGGCCCACATAACATTAGGAAATAAGGTCCACATAACATTAGAAAATATGGCCATATAACATTAAGAAACAAAGCCCACATAATGTTAAGAAATAAGGCCCACATAACGCTGGGAAATAAGGAGAAACAAAAACATGGAACCCCCCCCCCTCTCTCTCTCCCTCTCACTCTCTCTCTCTCTCTCTCTTTCTTCCTCCCTCCACCCACCCTAAAGGCCAAAAGACTGGAGCATATGGACACTCAGTACCCCATAACAATCTACAAAGAAGGGTCCTCAGAAGAGGAGAAGCAAGAATCCTCATCCTGACACACACACACAAGCCCAAAAACAGAGAAATCAGTTGCTAAGGGAGAGCTAGCTACAAACCTACGGGAGAGCTATCCACAAAACTACGGGAGAGCTGTCCACATAACTACGGGAGAGCTGTCCACATAACTACGGGAGAGCTGTCCACATAACTACGGGAGAGCTGTCCACATAACTACGGGAGAGCTGTCCACAAAGCTACGGGAGAGCTATCCACAAAACTACGGGAGAGCTATCCACAAAACTACGGGAGAGCTATCCACAAAACTATGAGAGAGCTGTCCACAAAACTACGGGAGAGCTGTCCACAAAACTACGGGAGAGCTGTCCACAAAACTACGGGAGAGCTGTCCACAAAGCTACGGGAGAGCTATCCACAAACTTCAGGGCAGACAATCCTGGAGGCTGCACAGACTCTGGATGAACATCGACCAAAAGACACAAACAAAACCTTCTTATGCGACACTCAGACAGCCCTCAAGGCTATACAAGATGAAGCAGAGGACCACATAGCAAGGGATGTAATTGAGAAAAATAAACCAGCTCTCCACCACAAAGAGGATATCGCTAAAGCAGGTCCCTAGACTTACCTGGCACGGAAGGTACTATGATCAAAAAAAGGTGGTCCTTCCATCCAGGCTAAGAAATTTTTAATCTAAAAACGCTCACCACCACGAGGTGGTGCACTTATCTGAAAGTACCTTTGCTGGTGTATGAGAAAAATACATTTTAAAAAATGTTAATACAAAAAAAAAGTGGGTCCCACACACTGCGGCATTGCAGGAAACGAAGCAGTGGATATACTAGCAAAGGAAGGCACAAAGAAAGGACAATTCAGGCACAGAATATCGCAAAAGGAAGTGAAAACACTCGTTAAATGAAAATACAGAAACACCTGGAGGCAGAGGACATACAGAAGATATCGAAAGAACCCCAAGCTAAGAATAAACAAACAAACTACAGGATCCCATACTAAGACTAAGCAAAGAACGACAGGACCTTATACTAAGAATAAACAAACAACTACAGGACCCCATACTAAGACTAAACAAACAAGTGCAAACCACAATCTTCAGGTTACGAATTGGCCAGTGCCACAAGATAAAAGTTGCACCAACCGCCCCCCCCCCCCCTCAGACTCCTAAACACATACTACAGACCTGCACCACATACACAAACTATAGACCTGCACCACATACACATACTACAGACCTGCACCACATACACATACTATAGACCTGCACCACATACACATACTACAGACCTGCACCACATACGCATACTACAGACCTGCACCACATACACATACTACAGACCTGCACCACATACACATACTACAGACCTGCACTACATACACATACTACAGACCTGCACCACATACACAAACTACAGACCTGCACCACATACATATACTACAGACCTGCACCACATACACATACTACAGACCTGCACCACATACACATACTACAGACCTGCACCACATACGCATAATACAGACCTGCACCACATACGCATAATACAGACCTGCACCACATACACATACTACAGACCTGCACCACATACACATACTACAGACCTGCACTACATACACATACTACAGACCTGCACTACATACACAAACTACAGACCTGCACCACATACACAAACTACAGACCTGCACCACATACATATACTACAGACCTGCACCACATACACATACTACAGACCTGCACCACATACACATAATACAGACCTGCACCACATACACATACTACAGACCTGCACCACATACACATACTACAGACCTGCACCACATACACATACTACAGACCTGCACTACATACACATACTACAGACCTGCACCACATACACATACTACAGACCTGCACCACATACACATACTACAGACCTGCACTACATACACATACTACAGACCTGCACTACATACACATACTACAGACCTGCACCACATACACATACTACAGACCTGCACCACATACACATACTACAGACCTGCACCACATACACATACTACAGACCTGCACCACATACACATACTACAGACCTGCACTACATACACATACTACAGACCTGCACCACATACACATACTACAGACCTGCACCACATACACATACTACAGACCTGCACTACATACACATACTACAGACCTGCACTACATACACATACTACAGACCTGCACCACATACACATACTACAGACCTGCACCACATACACATACTACAGGTATGACCCAGAGAGAGAAGCATGGAGGAGAAACTCTGGGGTTCTTACAAAGAGCTCCTGCTGATAATAGGATTCATGGAAACAACCCAGACCTGACTCTCTGTTTAGAAAGCTGAGAATGCGAAACTGAACAAAGAAGAAGAACGAACGAATGAACGAACGAACAAACCAAGAAAGTACATGAATTGTTCATTTTAACTTTTTAAATTAAAAAAAAAATGTTAAACAAAACTACAGCAAGTTATATCGTAGCTGCAATCAACATTCGGAGGAATCACGCTACAGGATGATGATGGCAACACAAAATTTGACATACGCTCTATCGCTGAATCTATTCACTGACCTAAACATGCAGGCAACTGTCAGATATCTTCCGTGCCGAGGATCGCAAGCCGCCATCATATTTTTGGCGTCAAACATTTGCTGGGTCAGTTCCGGTACGGTGATAGCTCGGTACTGCTGGGAACCTCGTGATGTCAAGGGCGCGAAGCCTGGGATGAAGAAGTGCAAGCGCGGGAACGGTACCATGTTGACACACATCTTCCGGAGGTCACAGTTCAGTTGCCCAGGGAAACGAAGACACGTGGTTATGCCAGACATGGCCGCGGAAATAAGATGGTTCAGATCGCCATAAGTAGGCGTTGTTAGCTTCAAAGTTCTGCGAAACGAGGAGAAAAGAAATGACAATCATTACATTTTGTTTCACAGCTAAATATGTCTTTAAATGGACTAAATTCTAAACAACTGTTCAAGAAAAACACTGATCTTGCGAAACTTGGAGGCATTTTACGAAAATAGAAAAGGAGACGAACAGAAGCTCATGATAAACAGAAAAGTTAAGGGGGAAATACTGTTTTCTCATTTCGTGAATAAAACAGTGTCTCTAACAATTTAACCACTAAATGTAATGTTTATAGGAAATCGCAGTATTTTTAGTAGTAGTATTTGTAGTAGTAGTAGTAGTAGTAGTAGTAGCTTTAGTAGTAGTAGTATCTTTAGTAGTAGTAGTAGTAGTATCTTTAGTAGTAGTAGTAGCTTTAGTAGCAGTAGTAATAATAGCAGTAGTGCTTTAGTAGCAGTAGCAGTAGTAGTAATAGTGGTAGTAGTAGTAGTAGTAGTAGTAGTCCCTTTAGTTGTAGTAGTAGCTTTAGTAGTAGTCGTAGTAATAGTAGTAGTAGCTTTAGAAGTAGTAATAATAGTAGTAGTTTTAGTAGCAGTAGTATTAGTGTGCTCCGAATGACTGACAACTCACTACCAAAAATACCACTACGATGGACACCACAGGGGAACAGAAGTAAGGGTAGACCAAAAGAGACATGGAGAAGAACAACAGAAAGGATGTTGAGCAATAGAGGGCTCACCTGGGCAAGAGCAGAAAAAAAGGCAAAGGACAGGCATTTGTGGAAAACCCTTGCGGAAGCCCCATGTGCCCTGGGCACTTAAGGTTCAGAGAGAGAGAGAGAGAGAGAGAGAGAGAGAGAGTAGTAATTTTTGTTGTAGTAGTAAATCATGGAGTCTGTACCTCCATGCATATTACATGTTTACAGACACCGACTCCTGACCCCCAACTCCTTCATGAATTCATTTCTGCTAGTTCTGACGGGAACTTCAGAATTTTAGACTCCATAGGTCTGGCAGTCAAACCGAAAACAACAGTAGCAAACAACAGTAGCAAAAAAAAAAGGTGAAACAATCTATTGTGTAACAGAAACCACAGTAGCAAAGAAAGGGGAAACAATCTATTGTGTAATAGAAACCACAGTAGCAAAAAAGGGGAAACAATCTATTGTGTAACAGAAACCACAGTAGCAAAGAAAGGGGAAACAATCTATTGTGTAACAGAAACCACAGTAGCAAAGAAAGGTGAAACAATATATTGTGTAACAGAAACCACAGTAGCAAAGAAAGGTGAAACAATCTATTGTGTAACAGAAACAACAGTAGCAAAGAAAGGGGAAACAATCTATTGTGTAACAGAAACAACAGTAGCAAAGAAAGGTGAAACAATCTATTGTGTAACAGAAACCACAGTAGCAAAGAAAGGTGAAACAATCTATTGTGTAACAGAAACAACAGTAGCAAAGAAAGGTGAAACAGCAGTAGCAAAGAAAGTGAAAACAATCTATAGTGTAACAGAAACAACAGTAGCAAAGAAAAGTTAAACAATCTATAGTGTAACAGAAACAACAGTAGCAAAGAAAAGTTAAACAATCTATAGTGTAACAGAAACAACAGTAGCAAAGAAAAGTTAAACAATCTATAGTGTAACAGAAACCACAGTGGCAAAGAAAAGTTAAACAATCTATAGTGTAACAGAAACAACAGTAACAAAGAAAAGTTAAACAATCTATAGTGTAACAGAAACAACAGTAGCAAAGAAAAGTTAAACAATCTATAATGTAACAGAAACAACAGTAGCAAAGAAAAGTTAAACAATCTATAGTGTAACAGAAACAACAGTAACAAAGAAAAGTTAAACAATCTATAGTGTAACAGAAACAACAGTAGCAAAGAAAAGTTAAACAATCTATAATGTAACAGAAACAACAGTAGCAAAGAAAAGTTAAACAATCTATAGTATAACAGAAACAACAGTAGCAAAGAAAAGTTAAACACTCTATAGTGTAACAGAAACAACAGTAGCAAAGAAAAGTTAAACAATCTATAGTGTAACAGAAACAACAGTAGCAAAGAAAAGTTAAACAATCTATAGTGTAACAGAAACACAGTAGCAAAGAAAAGTTAACAATCTATAGTGTAACAGAAACAACAGTAGCAAAGAAAAGTTAAACAATCTATAGTGTAACAGAAACAACAGTAGCAAAGAAAAGTTAAACAATCTATAGTGTAACAGAAACAACAGTAGCAAAGAAAAGTTAAACAATCTATAGTGTAACAGAAACAACAGTAGCAAAGAAAAGGGAGAAATAATCCAGTCAAATTCTGGGGGTACGACTGGCCGAATCGATAGACACGCTGTTCCTCCATTAGCATCGGACTTATGACGTGAGATTGAATTTCCTAAGTCATGTCCATTTCATCAAAGGTTCATGGGCGGAGCAACGGAGTATAGGACCGTAGTGAAGCCCTTGTTCGATGTGTAATGATAAAACATCTACATTTTCAAACTTTTGTTTTTCATTTTCAAACAGCTATCTACTAACAATGAAGTGAGAGGACAAACAATTATAAACTTTCTGAGGATGACGACAGAAGTTCTGGTGATGATTTAAACACTACTACTACTACTACTACTACTACTACTACTACTACTACTACTATGACTACTACTACTACGACTACTACTATTGCTACTACAATGGTTACTACAATTACCACTACACTATTACTACTATTACTACTACTATACTAAGATTACTATTATTACTACTACAACGACTACTACTACTACTACTACTACTACTACTACTACTACTACTACTATTACTACTACTACTACTACTACTAATCTTATATCTTATATCCTTCCCGTGCCGTTAAACGTCACATAGGGCTCGCAAGGTAGTTCGCCAATTTTTTTTTGTTTTCGACGAACTTTTCAACCTCATTAAGGGATTTTATGCCTATTAATTTGGCCTCTCTTAATAATGTTCTCTTTAGAGTTTCACACGGTCTGCCTCTTTTTCTTTGGCTTGTTGTGTTCCACTTGATAGCTTGTTTGGGATTTTCTGATCGTTTCTTCTCATCACATGACCAACATATGTCCATCTCCTTTTCCTGATCACCCATGACACTGGTTGTTGTTCAGTCATCTGTTTTATCTCTGCATTGTTTTTTAATTCGTTCCACTTGATGCCGAGTATTTTCCTTAGGCATTTGTTTTCAAAAGAGTCTAATTTCTTTTCTATTTCTTTAGTTGTTTTCCAGATTTCGCATGCATAAATGAGGGTGGATATTACATTTGAATTGAATAGTCTTAACTTGGTTTTTGTGCTTATAACTTTTGAATTCCATATGTTCTCAAGATTCTTGAAAGTCAATGTTGCTTTTGCAATTCTAACTTCTTTTCTGGTGTCACCATACTGGTCTACGTAGCTGCAAAGGTATGCAAAATGATTGACTACTGCTGCTACTACTACTACTACTACTACTACTACTACTACTACTACTACTACTACTACTACTACTATACTATTATTATTACTACTACACTACCACTACTACTACTATTATACTACTACTACGACTACTACGACTACTACTACTACTACTAACTACTACAACTAGGACTACTACTACTACTACGAATACTACTACTACTATTAAGACTACTACTACTACCACTTTTTCTACTATTACTACTACTACTACGACTACTACTACTACTACTATACTACTGCTACTACTGCTGCTACTACTACTACAACTATTAACTACCGCAAGAAACACTGCACATTCGCCCACCTGAAGCATATATCGTACAAAGCCTCGTTGTCAATAATGTAGGTCATGTCCGTGTTCTCCACTAACTGATGGATAGACAAGGTAGCATTGTATGGTTCAACAACGACGTCAGAAACCTGAAATACAAGCATTGTACGGTTCAACAGCAACGTCAGAAACCTGAAATATAACATCACTAGGGATTAACGCATAACAGATATTATAGCCGTAAATACAAATAAATAAATAAATGGAGAATTACTTGAACCGGTGAAAAGCTTCAGGTATTTGGGACACATGATAACAGGGGACGGAAAATGTGAAATGGAAATTAATAGACGAATAGGAATGGCAGAACAAACAAACAAAAATCAGCAGTTTGAGGATCCTTACATCAGAACAGATATCACAGCAACTGAGATCACGTATCGTAAACTGCTACTTATACTCAATATTCCTTTATGGTACAGTAGCCTGGGCCTTGAATAAGACAACAGAAGAGAAAATCCAGGCCCGTGATGATGCTGGTGAGATTCTTCAGATGCCGCACGTGAAGTGAAACTCCTCCCGGCCAATGAAGAAAATGCGGAAAAGAAATTAGGTTGTCGTGTGGCGCTGATGTGAAAAGGTGATGGAAGGATAAAGTGAAGCTTAGTCGGTATGTCCAGTAGTCTAGCGGCGAGAGCTACTCATACCACGGCGCCTCTGCTCTAGAGGCTGGCCACGTCCGATATACACCCATACTGGTGAAATATGCCTAAACCGACTCAACCCAGGGGTGGAACTTACTAGTGGCGAGGATCCGTCCTCATGGACAAAAGCTCCGTCCTGGTCACAACTAGGAGGGGTAGCGGCCACGACCACAAAATGCTGAAGTCGCACACATTGAACCAGTGCAGTCTAGATAGGCAACCACCTCTCACCCGGCCGGGATGTATGCGTATCCTAATCACGCTGAGGTTTTCCGCTGAGAAAGTCCAACGCTGGACTGGTTGGGCAACCACCACTCACCGGGCGGGGATACATATGTATCCCAAAACACGTGGAGGTTTTCCGCTGAGAAAGTCCAACTCTAGATTAAACAGGTGCAACGAAAACCACGGTGTCACGCAATCCCGCTTATGTATATATATATGGGGGGGGGGGAGAATAAGAGGACGACAGCGACATAGATGGACGGACAACACTTAATACTGAAGAAGGCTGGCTAGTAAAGAGGATTAAACAGAGAAATCTTAATTATTTTGGACATATTAAACGTCATGATAATTTACAAAAGACCGCCTTGGAAGGGTACATAATGGAAATAAGAAAGAGAAATAAGAAAGCGAAGATGGCTGCAAGACGTCGTCGATGATCTGCAAATGGATGCATCAGCAGCAGATCATCTTGCTTACAACCGAGAGGCCTACATGAGAGCTGTTATGGAGGGAAAGTTCCGGTAGTAGTTCCTACTGCATTATTTTCTCAACTTTTAATGCGATGGAAGAGTTTCATGTAGGGACACAAGTTTCTAAATATCAGGTTGGAAAGTTCTAAGAAGGAAGATATTACTGCCTCCTTTTCATTCACCGCCCCCCGCCCTTTCCAGTGCCAACCCGGGGGGTGGGGGTGGGGGGCGTTATCGCCTACTTTGAGAAACACTGCTCTAGGTTTTTGTGCACTGTTTTTCCCTTACCTTTTATATATATATATATATACCCACGGTATATACAGAGCAAGAGTTCTGCGTCAGTTTACAGAATTCTGCTCCAACATCTTGCTACCAACGTGTAATTATTTTTGAGGTTAGCATCTTATACGACGTTTAAAGTAGTAACTTTTACTACTGCAACTACAATCACTACAAAAATTGCTGAACATAAATTACCACATCTGATACTACTACCACTACTATTACTTCTACCACAGTTACTATTACTACTGTTACAACCAGTACTACAACTGCTATTACTACTGTTACAACCACTGCTGCTACTACTACTACAATTACGACTATTACTACAATTACTACTGCTATTACAATTACTATTACTACTACTACTACGATTACTACTACAACAATTACAACAACTACTACTACTATTGTTGCTGCAATTACTACAACAATTATTACTACTACTATAATTACAACTACTACTACTACTACTACTACTACTATTACTACTACTACTACTACTGCTACAATTACTACTACAACTACCACAACAACAACAACAACTACTACTACTACCGCTACTACAAGAACTAATACTTCTAGTACAATTAATCAGTCAGTCAGTTTCTTGCGAAACTTTGCCTCCCTAACAGCTCTCCCGTAGGCCTCTGGATTGTAAGCAAGATGCCCTGCTGCTGATGCGTCCATTCAACGATGTCCTGCAGCCATCTTCTCCTTGGTCTTCATCTCTTGTACAATTACTACATTACTAGTATTACTAGCATTACTACTGTTACTACTACTCCTATTACTAGTACTACTACTACTACTACTACTACTACTACTACTACTACTACTACTACTACTACTACAGTTACTACTACTCCCCTTCTCAGTTAAAATACAAAACCTCTTTAAGATCGAACCTTCGGGGAAGGAACAATTGAGTAGGTAGTCATGATTCTGTCTGGATATTCCTCTCTTACTTTGCTGATGATGAGCGTGCCCAATCCCGATCCACTTCCACCTCCCAGAGATTGGACAAGCTGGAAACCCTATCAGAGAGTACAAACATGTCATTATTGGATCACTCAAGCAACTTCTGACTTGAAATTATCATGTTCTAGTAAATCTGTATCAGAGACGTTTAAACCGCTGTACAGTTCAAGAAGTCAAATAACATTGTAATCTCACACTTTAAAAAAAGTTCTAAAGCCGTGGTTCTCAACATTATATATATGCCCCCTATTCATTTTAATGAATTCACGAACAACGCAGAGATAAGGCAGATGAACGAACAACATGTCTCATGGCTGATCAAAAAAAAAAAAGGAGATGAAAAAACTGTCGGTCACGTGATGAGAAGAAACAGTCAGAGAATCCAAAAACAAGCTATCAAGTGGAACTTAAAAGGCCTAAGAAAAAGAGGTCGACCACGTGAAACTCTAAAGAGGACTTTGTTAAGAGAAGCTAAATTAGTAGGTATAAAATCCCTTGATGAGGTTGACAATCTCGCCGAAAACAGAAAAAACTCGGCAAACTACGAGCGTACCATGCGAGCCCTATGTGGCGTTTAACATCACGCGAAGGATGTAAGATGTAAGCGTAAGATGTAAGACGTAAGATTCACCCTTTTCACCTTTTGATATGTGACTTTCAGTAAAGTGTGGCTCCTTGTAGACTGTCTGCAATCTGTAGAATTGTAGCTCATAGAAAGATCAATATTCCAGGTGTGAGTTTGTCAGTCTGGGGAACTTTGTGGTATGGGGGTGGGAATACCCCCCCCCCCACCCCCACAGGTTGAGAACCTCTGTTCTAAGGAAAGATTTTATAATTTCAAATCCAGTAAAACAAAGTCGCGTCTTCTCCTCCCTCTCCACAATCTTCCTCGGCAGCCCTGCAGGCCGTTCGTAACATTTTCATGCGCCTCCACATACTGCTTTGACAATCACAAGCTTATCACCATTGAAGACATATTAATTGTAGCAGAACTAGAGTTAAGAGGGAAGTTCTCTTCCTCTTACGTGGGGATACATGTAGATGAATTCGTCTTCATCTTCTTTTAGTATGAAGCTGGCTGTCCCTGGAGAATGTAGCAGCCAGCTTCAGGTTGTCGGCATCGTCGTACAGGTTGGTCTGGGTTTGGTATTAGTGATGGCCTTCAGTGTGTCTTCTTTGCTTCTCGTATGCAAGGCCATCCTGGGGCGGAAGTTGGGTTGTCGTTCTTCCCAGTGCCACAGCTGCAGCAGGTAGCTGTGCCTATCTTCAGCTTGTTGTACATGTGATAGCTCAGTCTGTTGTACCTATCTTCAGCTTGTTGTACATGTGATAGCTCAGTCTGTTGTACCTATCTTCAGCTTGTTGTACATGTGATAGCTCAGTCTGTTGTACCTATCTTCAGCTTGTTGTACATGTGATAGCTCAGTCTGTTGTACCTATCTTCAGCTTGTTGTACATGTGATAGCTCAGTCTGTTGTGCCTATCTTCAGCTTGTTGTACATGTGATAGCTCAGTCTGTTGTACCTATCTTCAGCTTGTTGTACACGTGATAGCTCAGTCTGTTGTGCCTATCTTCAGCTTGTTGTACATGTGATAGCTCAGTCTGTTTTGCATACAAAATCTTGACTTGTTACTCTCGTACATGAATATACTAACAGCCATGTGTACTGTGTACTCTGGTGTGACTCAATGTACACATTCACCAACCTAATAACTGTCTGGCTACAGTACTTTTGAGGGATGCCAGAAAGAGTAATATTGTTTTCAAGGTAGCAATGATGTCAGAAAGTTTGAAAACCGCTGTAATATCCTTTCCACATATTCATAAAATATTGCTATGCGAGAGCTGGTACAAAAAATGAAATAGGTGTGTGGAGGAGTTGGGTTGGAGTGGTTGGGGGGAGTGAGGGTGGGGATAAAAGATCGGGACCGGGGTGGGGGGGAGAGAGAGAGAGAGAGAGAGAGAGAGAGATTGAGAGAGCTGGATGGTATAAAAACCCAACTCGGAGGAGAAAATTTTGAAAAGGGGTGGGGGGGGGGGGGGCCTAGGAATGTGGCCTGAAAGGCCAAGGAGCAGTAGCTCCGAAAAAGAATGAAAACCACTGCTCCAAGAACTACTTCTCGTGGAACAGACTAGAAATAAGACATGATGTATTACTGCGCCAGTACTCAAAATATGCCAGGACAAATTACCCGCGCAAGTGACAGAGACTGCTATGCAAACATCTACCATCATCTTTCAGCAGCATCCTAACTTTTACATAAAACCTATCAATGTGTTTCACATTACTTGTAAGCAGTCGCAAGATTCCGCCTCTTTTCTGGCGACGTCCAGTACTGAATCAACAAGTTCCGCCCCCTCTGTGTAGTGACCTTTGGCCCAGTTGTTGCCTGCCCCCGATTGGCCAAAAATGAAATTGTCCGGCCTGTGAATTTGTCCAAAAGGCCCCGATCTAATACTGTCCATAGTCCCTGAAAGTGTGTGGAATGGAGACTGGTTAACTAGAATTTATGCATCAATCTATACAATCTATAAAACTCATTAAAATTGACGGGGAGAGAAATGCAGTTTTTACTTGAGTTAGTTACGTTTTCCATTTAAATCTATTATCTTCCAAATACACAATGAACAATCTTGGAAGTTTTCTAACTGCCAGAAACATGGGACACGATTGTTTATTACCACCGACAATGCTGTGACACATTTTTAATCACTGCTTACTACAAATAACATTTTCTACAAGGCTTATATAAACATTAAGATATGTCTATATCTTAATGCGAAGAAAACTAAATTGATGACAACTGACAAAATAAACAAGGTAGCTGAAATATGTATCAGTGGGAGGGGGGGGGGAGATAGGAAGAGGTGGAGAGTTATGAATATCTTGGATCATTTCTAACTAATAATGGAGATACAATAAGGAAAATTAAATGGAGGACATCTATCGCTCTTCAGACAGTAAAACAACTAAAGAATCTGTGGAGAGGAACAGACAGAACTACAAACAAACAAAAAAAAAATTTGGTATGCACCTTTCCCATCGCAACATATGCCTGTGAGACCTGGACATTTAACAAAACAGCTGAGAAACACATAAATGCCTTTGAATGTAAATGCTACAGAAGTGTTATCCAAATATCATGGACACAAAAAAGAACAAATATATCCATACTACAAGAACTTAATATTGAAGAAGGCTGGCTAGTAAAGAGGATTAAACGGAGAAAATGTAAATATTTTGGACACATTAAATGTCATGAGAATTTAGAGAAGACAGTCTCGGAAATATAACATAATAGGAAAAAGAAAGAGAGGAAAACCAAGGCGAAGATGGCTGCAAGACAACGTTGATAATCTGCAAATGGATGCATTAGTATCAGGGAATTTTGCTTACAACCGAGAGCCTTATGAGAGGACTGTTAGGGAGGCTAAGTTCCGCAAGGGACATGCAAACGACTGACCGACTATATAAACAATCCATGCGCATGCGCGCGCACACACTCACACACACACACACACACACTAAGGTGAAAGAAAATACGAGACAATACATGACATGGATCACAGCACAACGTGAATAAATAATATGAATGACAGCACGGAATGATAAAAGTGGCGAACGTAAGAGAAGAGAAATGAAATTTGCAAAAGCTCAGAACACAGAAATGAGGTATAAAGATACATTATGTGCCTCTAACGCATGACAGGATTACCTTTACCTTTACCTTTACAAAGAGACAACTTTTAAAAAAATCTCTGGAAGACAAACAAGAAAACTGATGAAATCTTAAAGACAAACAAGAAAACTGACTAAATCTCTAAAAGACAAACAAGAAAACTGACTAAATCTCTAAAAGACAAACAAGATAACTGGCGAAACCTCTAAAAGGCTAGCAACAAAGCTGATGAAATCTTAAAGACAAACAAGAAAACTGATAAAATCTCTGGAAGACAAACAAGAAAGCTGATGAAATATCTGAAAGACAAATAAGAAGACTTATGAAATCTCTGAAAGACAAACAAGAAAACTGACTAAATCTCTAAAAGACAAACAAGAAAACTGGCGAAATCTCTAAAAGACAAACAAGAAAACTGGCGAAATCTCTAAAAGGCAAGCAACAAAACTGATGAAACCTTAAAGACAAACAAGAAAACTGATAAAATCTCTGGAAGACAAACAAGAAAACTGATAAAATATCTGAAAGACAAATAAGAAAACTGACGAAATCTCTGGAAGACAAACAATAAAACTGACGAAATCTCTGGAAGACAAACAATAAAACTGACGAAATCTCTGAAAGACAAACAAAGAAAACTGACGAAAGCGGTGCACAACGGAACCTTCAGAGTTAAAAAATCACTCGGAAAATTGGAAGCGGACGAGGGTGGTCTGCGTCAGCACGTACGGGAGGGAGGGGGGAACAGACCTAACTCACCTGGTTCCAGATCGACCAGCACACCCCTTGGGACATACTTGCCGCCCGTGGCCTCGTTGTAGTAGACGTTGATTCTCTCCAGCTGTAGATCGCTGTCGCCGTGATATGTGCCCGTCGGGTCAATGCCATGCTCGTCAGAGATCACTTCCCAGAACTTCCCGCCGATTTGATTACCACCTGAGGGATACAAACATAAATCAAGGACCTTTAACACTTCTTCTTCTTCTTCTTCTTTGTCTTCTATCTCCATGGAACCAGGGATATATCCAATATCAACACTCCTTTAAAATTAAATTATACTCTCTCGGGTGTTAAAGTTTTGCTGTCCCCAGTTTTAAAATCTGCTCTCCCCAGAACTAAATAGACTCTCCCTAGAATTAAACCCAGTTCTCCTTAGAATTACCTAATTAGTGTAATTCTAAGGAGAGCAGAGTCTATTTCTGGGGAGAATCGAGTGTAATTCTATGGTAAAGTGGAGTTTTTTTGGATATCCCCATCCATCCATCCATCCATCCATCAATCCATCCATCCATCCATCCATCCATCAGTCCGTCCGTTCGTCTGTCCGTCCATCCATCTATCTAGCTATCTATCCAATATGTCTGTTTGTATATCTATCTCTGTCTGTTTGTCTGTATATCTATCTCTGTCTTTTCATCCGTCTGTCCATCTATCTTCATAACTATCTACCCATCCATCCACTTACCTATCCACCTACCCACCGATCCACCTTGTATCTACAGACTATAGTGTGCCTACCTTGTGTCTATAAATTATACAGTGTGTTGTGTCTATAGTCTATATAGTGTGTGTTCCTACCTTATATCTATAGCTGTATAATATGTGCCTACCTTGTCTATTGGCTATATAATACACTCCTACCTTGTCCAACCTGAAAATGAACAATTTCCCTCATTGTGTCGTAAATTCCGGCAGTCACTTTGTCCAAAACAATTATAGAAGAAGAACTCAACGTGTTTTAAAAGCGCTATCAGATGTGAATGAATAGTCTCTGTCCGTATGTTCCCTGCTTGTAGATAAAGGCAGGCCTTCAGATCTCCAACCAGTGACGTTATAAACGAAATCACATGCCAGAAATTGCGTGAAATTTTGTTGTGTGTGTTTCCGTGGCAACTTAACTGTGCACGTCACTTTTGGTCGCGTAACGCGTGTAGTTTTCTTTGGGCTCATAAAGCAGCCCACAACCGTAATTTCTTTTCCCACTACTGTGCAATTTGATGGGAGCTAGTTCATTAATTGTGGAAAGTTTTTAGCTGAACCTTTCCTCATCCTTTTTCTTCTTCTGCGTTCGAGGTTGTTGGTCACTTCAGATCCTGATCCCTGTCGACATGGCAAAGCCTGCAGTCCTTTCCGGATCCTGATAGGAGCCCCAAAGCTTTTTGCTCCAAGTTTGTGTCCTCTGGCCATGTCTCACGCCTCAGGTCTGCATGGTTTGGGCACTCTTGTAGGACATGTTCTGGAGTCTGGACTCCACTGCCACATGGACATTCGTCTGTGTGAGACATTTTGAGTCGATGCAGGTGGCTCAGTAGTCTGCAGTGGTCTGTCCCTATGCGGAGGAGGATGGTTTGCTGATGTCTTTGTAGCTGATTTATTGGATCTGGTTCACTGTTGCATTTTAGTTTCTTTTTCCATTCAGATCTGCACTGGTTACGGATTATGGTTTTCGCCTTCTGGTAGTTTACTGGATGATTGGTTTGATCTTGATTGCTACCAGCTTTGGATAGGCTGTCACCTATTTCATTGCAGGCTATTCCACAGTGGGTCAAATCTTTCCGATTTGTCACAAGCATATATATTTCTTGATCTTTAACTTTAGTAAAGATAAAACCCGCAATGGTTCAAAAGTTTCAAGGTTCAAATCAGAATCCGGCTTCATTGCATTCAGGACAGCCCCATATATGCTCCGTCGCATGCCGCAGCATCCATCCTAGAGTATGTTTGCTAATAGTTTCCCCATCAAGTGTTGGTTCCTTAGGATGCGTTTTCTGTCACGCAGTTCAGATTTCCTACCAGCAACCTTATTCATGATAATTTAGAGAAGACCGTCTTGGAAGGGTACATAATGGGGAAAAGGAAGAGAAGAAGACCAAGGTGAAGATGGTTGCAAGGCATCGTTGATAATCTGCAAAAGGATGCATCAGCAGCAGCAGGCCATCTTGCTTACAACCGAGAGGCTTACAGGAGAGCTGTTAGGGAGGCAAAGTTCCGCGAGGGACATGCAAATGACTGACTGACACTTAGTCAGTGGATCATCCTCATTGCAGATCGGGCGATTAGATCAAAAGTGCTCCGATACCATCTTCAGTATCTCCACCAAGTGTCTGGCGGCTGACGATACCAGTTCTGTGTTGATTACACAGTCTCCTTTGCTTCCCGCTCTAGCTCTCTTGTCTGGCCACTCCATGTTTGACGTTATGTTCCGGCAACCTGTTCATGGTCGCAGATTCGGCGATTCGACCAGCGAATATACCTCTGATTGCGTTCAGGATATCAGCCCGATCCATTTTCTGTCCACCTTCCACTGTAGCCAACCCAGCCAGTCTGTCCACCTTCCACTGTAGCCAACCCAGCCAGTCTGTCCGCCCTCCACTGTAGCCAGCCCAGCCAGTCTGTCCACCCTCCACTGTAGCCAACCCAGCAAGTCTGTCCGCTCGTTCATTACATCTCAGCCCTCATGACCTGGCACACAAATGAAACAGATGTTTGTCAGCTGTGATTTTCTCAGTGACTCCAGCCAGTACTTTCGCACCCAACCCGACTCAATCTTCCTGAGCATATTCACTGAGATCCCGAGAATACATGCCTGGGTGAAGGTCCGTATCTCCAGCCGTACCATTATCTTGGCCACTGTCATGACCTCCTAATCAAGCTACTTGTGGTCAAAGCAAAAGCACCGCTGTCTTCCATCACCGTTCTCCCTCCGACCTGCACAGTAAAAGCCCAAGCGCTTTGCCTGTGTCTGACAACGGACTCATCTGTGTGGATGACCACATCACACTCAGAAGAGTTCTCGGCAAACAAGACCTCAACCTCTGCCTCTACATCTTGTGGGTTTTGCTGTCTGCATTCCCTATCCAACGTGTTACGTACTGGGAAGGAAGTACAGCAGACAGCTGTCCTAATTCCAGCAATCTCTTCACAATTCTTCATTTCCTGGTCTTCATTGTCCCGCCAGGGACACCAAGGAATCTTGAGAGATGAGTCCCAGACTAATACAACCATCTGGACAGATCTCTTTGATGATATAAGACCGGCTACCGGTCATACATAGTGGTCTGGTTAACGGCAACAGGCGAGAAGAATTGTTAGAATTAAGATCGGTCTACGTCCTAACTCTCACCTACTCCTAGCTGATTTCCTTATAGTTTTTTGACCATTGAGGTCCACCACCTTATACACCCTGACGATACTCTGGCCCACCGAAGGAGATAACCAGCAGCACAAGCAGTACAAAGTTTTACTGACTGTATCATCATTCATCCTTGTAACAATATTTGTTACGGGTGTAAACCCCATTATGGCTTTCGATGGATGCGCCCATGACATAATGTTTACATTTTCTGAGTTGCATTCCCGCTTTGGTCCGACAAACGGGCATCACGTGATTTAGTAAGAGCAAGAGAAAATACGTTACATGTGAAATATAAGAAATAGAAAAGACACACACATTAAGAGACTTTTCACGTTACCATAAGCGCTATGATGAATAAAACTCACTCGATTATTAAAAAATAACAAAGTAAATTTTAAACTAAATATTTGTTGTTAACCATTGAATACGTTAGTGTTTCCTGTTTCGTAAAGTTTCTGCTTTCTTCACAACCGAGAGGTCTACAGGAGAGCTGTTAGGGAAGCAAGTTCCGCAAAGGACATGCAAGTGAATGAATGAATGAATGGCAACATTTTGATGGAAAGAACAGAGAACAAAGGTCAGGGCTGATACTGGCAAAATCTGGGCCTCAGCCTGAATTTTATTATTTTCTGTTTCTTTTAATAACTCTGATTTTTTTCCTGTCCTATATTATATTATCTTATATCTTATATCCTATATCTTATATATGTAGAAAGCAAAATAACAGCACAGCTCCTCGGATCATCAGAGAAATACTCCGCCTCAGATAAGCGTTTCAGCCCTTTACACTTCTGAAGCTTTAAGGGAAGTAAAAATATCTTACATCTTACATTAGAGTGAAAGATGTGTGATAAAAGGCAGAATGTCAGACGGGCCTGCCTGGCCAATTCTTAACCCTTTTGAAATAAAGATCAATCAATCAATCAATCATTCTTCCCGTGGCGTTAAACGTCACACAGGGCTCGCATAGTAGTTTGCCAAGTTTTCCTGTTTTCGGTGAGCTTTTCAATCTCTTCAAGGGATTTTTTTCCTACTAAACTGGCCTCTCTTAACAATATCCTCTTTAGAATTTCGCGTGGTCGACCTCTTTCTTCGGCCTGTTGTGTTCCAATTGATAGCTTGTTTTGGGATTCTCTGTTTCTTCTCATCACATGGCCTATACATGTCCATCTTCTTTTTCTGATCACCCATGAGACAGGTTGTTGTTTGCTGATCTGCCTTATCTATGCGTTGTTTTTTAATTCTTTCCACTTCATACCGAGTATTTTCCTTAGGAATTTTTAAGAGAGGCCTGTTTAGTGAGCATAACATCCCTTGATGAGGCTGAAAAGCTCGCAGAAAACAGGAAAACTTGACAAACTACTCGCAGAAAACAGGAAAACTTGACAAACTACTCTGTGACGTTTAACGGCACGGGTTTGTAAGATTTGTGTTTTTAAAAAGTCAAAATATACAATACAATATATACTCTCATTATAACTTACAAGTATAAAATGGACAACTAAAAAAAAAGTTTCATTGAATTCATAATAAGGTTCATACGAAACTCTTAAAAAGGTATTATTTACACTCATAAGAAAATATGATAATCTGCATCAGCAGCAGGGCATCTTGCTTACAACCGAGAGGCCTGCGGGAAAGCTGTTAGAGAGGCAAAGTTCCGAAAGGGACATGCTGAAGGAAATACTTGTACGTGCATGAACTCCCTGTAACTGCGAGCTGTTGTTCTTTGCAGCCGATGCTGTAGAGATGTTGAGCCACAGCATCGTATCGGCGTGGGAGCAGGTTATGGCAGCTATTTTTTTAGTCCCGGAGTACAGCTAAAAAGCAAGGGGTGTGTGCAATACTTCTCTAGCAGACTCCACCACCATTGGAACTATGGCGATCCCTGTCCTGTTAGCCAAGCTAGACTTGTTCCTAGGGGTACCAACGGAGAGGTGGGACAGGGTCTTGGTCAGCAATATTTCGCTAACCCTGACGCTAGCATATCAGCTATGGGTCGTTGATTGAATGAAATATAAAAATCTATGATTATTTATAATATTGTTTCGGGTGAGATTTCTTACTCCAGAGTTGAAATTGCTCACAATAACCTTGCCGGATAGGAATTAAAATTTAATGAAATAGTATTTCGCAAAGCACTTCTCTGTTTGTAAATGGTTATTATAAATACTATAAATATTTACAATATGAATACTTAGGATATAAAAATTTAATGTTAATGTTTTACAAAATGTTACTCAGTTTTTAATGATTTTTTTTTCTTTGTTTGAAATGCAGCTGAAAATTTAAATTTCGGGAACATTTGCTGGCATCATCATGGCGGCCACTATACGGAAGTGAACTGTTGGATCATGTTCTTGTTCAATATTGGTGAAGTTTAGATAGCCAGGGTGCTTTGTTACACTAGAAAAGAATGGGTAAGTTGTATTTGATAAGTTGACGCAAATAATCAAGGTGCATGAGACAAAAGCTCATTGGTTTGACCATCTCTTGTATCTGTTTGTTTTAGTGATTTCATCTAGTTGGAATGTGCCTCTCATTTCGATGTTATGGACACAGGTCAGTTGTAACTCCACTTGCGCGTCTTATTTTTAAATGTGAACACACTATAAATGCCTTCTGTCTCTTTTAAGGAAGAATTTAATCTTATATATGTATATGTCACATTTCTCTCAATGTATATATTTCCTGCTTTATACAATGAATGAATGATAATTATGCTCTGTTGTACTATCTGCAACATGTGGAAATGTTATGTTCACACACTGGATACTACTTCTGCTTTTCTCAAGATATATGATCTTCACTTCTGTTACTAGTTAATACTAACTTCACTTACAGTCGAGATTTTACTCTTTCAACAACAGTTGAGCTCAATCTCTTTCTTCATCTTTTTAACTACTCACTTCACAGACTTACATCCCAGGAATGATCATTCTCTCAGTGTCATATAGCAGCACACTTTCTTACATCTTACATCCTTCCCGTGCCGCTAAACGTCACATAGGGCTGGCATGGTAGTTTGCCAAGTTTTCCTGTTTTCAGCAAGCTTTCCACCTCATCAAGGGATGTTATGCCCACTAAACTGGCCTCTCTTAACAATGTCCTCTTTAGAGTTTCACGCGGTCTGCCTCTTTTTCTTTGGCCTGTTGTGTTCCACTTGATAGCTTGTTTTAGGATTCTCTGATTGTTTCTTCTCATCACATGACCGACATATGTCCATCTACTTTTTCTGATCACCCAGGTTGTGGTTTGTTCATCTGCATTGTTCTTGTATTCATTCCACTTTATACTGAGTATTTTTCTTAGACATTTCTTTTCAAAAGAGTCTAATTTCTTGTCTGTTTCTTTAGTTGTTTTCCAGCTTTCACATGCGTAAATGAGAGTGGATATTACATTTTGAATTGAATAGGTCTTAACTTGGTTAAGATTGTTATATTAAGATTAATATAGCAGCAATATTAAGTTGTAATGACTTTATTAGTGCACTGGGTGACGATGACAATGAATGATGTGACGAGTATAACAGTGGCATCATACAAATCCAAGAACACATGGCAGGACATAATTCCAAGTCAAAACAACATAGAATAAATTCCAGACAACCACTGCCGTCCGCAGACTTTGTCACCATCAGAATTTCTAACTACATTTTCTACCTCTGCTAGTCTAACACTGAACACAAAAGCTACATTCTCTCACAAGCAAGCTAATCTAACCTATCCTGTCCAAGACTCAAAAGTCAACTCTCATTGAATCATCTCATTTCTCTCTCCCTACCTTTCTTTCTCATAACTTACCAGTGAGGCATGCCCGGCATGTGCTGTGAAAGCAAATGACTTAAAAGGGGGAATAAATCTAAGCACAGAGCTATTGATTTCTATAGGTAGTAAGTAAGTAAGGTAACCCTGTCATGCCTTAGAGGCACACAGGGATATGGTGTTAGTGCCCATATTTTCCTTGACCTGTCAACACACTAGAGGGTGATATGGTCAGTATCATGCCTGGCTGCCTTTTCCTTCTTTAACTCCAGAAGAAGTCGGGTACCCATTTCTACAACTGGGTGACTGGGGTGCCGCCGGCCGGATTCGAACCCCCGACCTTCGCCATGAGAGACCAGTGCACTAACCACTGTGCCACTCAGACACCCTGATTTCTATAGGACCTAACCCTTTTTTTAATCCCAGCTTTCCAATTCTGTGATGAGTTTTCTAACTGTAAATCTATATTCTATTACACTCTCTTGTAGTCAAGAATTATAAAATGTTTTCATAGTCCTGCCTAGTCCATGTTGCATTTTTATGCCTATGACATTATATGTCATTAATGAAATACAATGCCATATGGAAGCCATTGAAATGTAGCTCCTTAGAAGAATGGTAAGAATGCCATGGACAACAAAGAAATCAAACGAAGAGATTCTGAGAGGGGCAGGAGAGATGAGGCAAACAAGAACAAAAGTTAGAAAAAAGAGATAATCCAAATTCATAGAGCACGTTCTATGTCAAGGCAAGCTAGAATACATTGTGACAACAGGAGAGATAGAGGGCAGAAGAGATCAAAGTAGACAGAGAGAGAAAATGCTGGATGGTCTAACAAGATAGCATGGACGGAGAATGTCAGCCAGCACAGCTTATGCTCGGCACTCAGAACAGAATTTCGGAAAAGTGTGATCACCAATGCGAGTTGGTCAAACAGTGCATTTTATCTCAGAGTAGCAAATTTTATAGCAAATTATGATTTGTTGACTGAAACATGAGAAGACAGAAATTAAAAAAATAAAATTAAAAAAATAACCTGACAGTCATTGGAAAGCTCAAGGGAAAAAAATGATGAGGGCAAGAAAAAAAAAAGTATGTAAATGAGCAAACAAGGTAGCGTGAGAAAACAGAAGGTAACCAAACTAACTGGAAACAGCAGAGAATACCAAAATGGAGAAGTCTGATCACTAGTGCATATGACCATCAAAGTTGTATACTTTGTAAACTTAAATATATCGAAGCTGTACATGTTTGACAGCCAGAGAATTCCAAAATGAGCTATCAAGTGAAACACAACATGCCGAAGAAAAAGAGCTCATCCATGTGAATCTCTAAAGAGGACATTGTTAAGAGAGGCCAAATTAATAAGCATAAAATCCCTTGATGAGGTTGAAAAGCTCGCCGAAAATAGGAAAACTTGGCGAGCTACCGTGCAAGCCCTAAGTTTAACAGCATGGGGAAGCATGTAAGATGTAAGAAGAAGAACTGTTTGACCCAATTGTTTTGTTCTTTCTTCAGCTGGTTTTACTCGATGTTTGGGGCAGACCCCCTTTGCTTCGTTACTGGCGGCACTGATGGTGATAATCGGGACATGTGTGTTTTGTGGGACATCTTTTAGAGCTCTACAGCTTATGATTGTTGGAGTGTTCAATAATTTGTTTGGATTCAGTGTCAACTGGTTTGTTGTTTTTTTTTTTCTTTTTAAGTTATTTAAAGTTAATATTAAAATGTTCACTGTGGTAGTTGCCTGGTGTTTACAACTTACGTAAATTACGTGACTTTCTCTGTTTACAACTTACGTAAATTACATGACTTTCTCTGTTTACAACTTACGTAAATTACATGACTTTCTCTGTTTACAACTTATGTCAATTATGTCTTTCACTATTTACAACTTATGTCAGTTACGTCTTTCTTTGTTTCCAACTTATGTAAATTATGTCTTTCTCTATTTCCAACTTATATAAATTATGTCTTTCTCTGTTTACAACTCGTTCATTCATTCATTTGCATGTCCCTTGCAGAACTTTGCCTACCTAACAGCACTCCTGTAAGCCTCCCGGCTGTAAGCAAGATGGCCTGCTGCTGATGCATCCATTTGCAGATCATCAATGATGTCTTGCAGCCATCTTCGCCTTGGTCTTCCTCTCTTTCTTTTTCCCCATTATGCACCCTTCCAAGACAGTCTTCTCTAGATTATCATGATGTTTAATGTGCTCCTATTTACATATTTTATATTTTACATGTGTTTACATATTTTATGCTGTTTAAAACATGCATAAAATATGTCCTTCCCTGTTTACAACATAGGTAAATTGTATCTTTCTCTATTTACACCTTAATGTAAATTACATATCTTTCTGTGTTTACAACTTTTATAAAATACATGTCTTTCTCTGTTTACAACTTATGTCAATTATGTCTTTCACTATTTACAACTTATGTCAGTTACGTCTTTCTTTGTTTCCAACTTATGTAAATTATGTCTTTCTCTATTTCCAACTTATATAAATTATGTCTTTCTCTGTTTACAACTCGTTCATTCATTCATTTGCATGTCCCTTGCAGAACTTTGCCTACCTAACAGCACTCCTGTAAGCCTCCCGGCTGTAAGCAAGATGGCCTGCTGCTGATGCATCCATTTGCAGATCATCAATGATGTCTTGCAGCCATCTTCGCCTTGGTCTTCCTCTCTTTCTTTTTCCCCATTATGCACCCTTCCAAGACAGTCTTCTCTAGATTATCATGATGTTTAATGTGCTCCTATTTACATATTTTATATTTTACATGTGTTTACATATTTTATGCTGTTTAAAACATGCATAAAATATGTCCTTCCCTGTTTACAACATAGGTAAATTGTATCTTTCTCTATTTACACCTTAATGTAAATTACATATCTTTCTGTGTTTACAACTTTTATAAAATACATGTCTTTCTCTGTGACAGCTGACAACAAAGAATTTTTAAAAAACGAAGGAGAAAGTAATGTGTGATTTCTCTGTGGTTGAAATGTTAAATTAATTGTAAAATTTATCAAAACTTGAGTGATGTTTAGTCATCATCATCATCATGTTGCTTTATTTTAGGTTGGAAATTTTACAAGTGATGTTTGTGATTATTGGAGTGGTCATGGGCCTGTTTGCCATCATTTTGCTCATATTTGGCTTCCTGGCTACTGGAGCAACGAGGAGCAACATTTATTCGGGGGCAAAGTGTATAATGGGCGGAAGGATAACGGCCGCTTTTGTAAGTTGGGGCTTTGTGGAGACGAGTTTTCTACATTCTCGTCTCATAGAAGCCATGAAGCGTTAATAGTTTCCACTACTTGTATAGAAGATCACGAAGCATTAATGGTTTCCACTACTTGTATAGAAAATCGTGAAGCATTAATAGTTTCTACTACTTGTATAGAAAATTATGAAGCATTGATAGTTTCCACAACTTGTATAGAAAAATCAAGAAGCATTAATAGTTTCCACTGCTTGTATAGAAAATCACGAAACATTAATAGTTTCCACTACTTGTATAGAAAATCATGAAACATTAATAGTTTCCACTACTTGTATAGAAAATCACGAAACATTAATAGTTTCCACTGCTTGTATAGAAAATCATGAAACATTAATAGCTTCATTACTTTATCCTCTCTTTCTCTCTCTCTCTCTCTCTCTCTCTCTCTCTCTGTGTCTGTTTGTCTCTCTCAATCTTTAGGTGCCAAGGCTTCCACATGGATTTTCCACAAACACCTATCCTTTGCCTTTTTTTTTTTTCTGCTCTAGCCCCATGTGATTCATATTTTACTCTCTGCATTCTGTCAATTGTTTTTCTCAGTGTATTCTTTGATCTGCCTTTACTGTGGTGTCCATTTCAGTGCTATTTTTGTTAAGGAGTTACACTTTTATCTTATATAGAAAACCATAAAACATTAATAGTTCCCTCTGGCAAGCATTTATTTATTGCAATAAATAATTCAGTAATCTCTTCACAGTTTATGGCAATAAATAATTCAGTAATCTCTTCACAGTTTATGGCAATAAATAATTCAGTAATCTCTTCACAGTTTATGGCAATAAATAATTCAGTAATCTCTTCACAGTTTATGGCAATAAATAATTCAGTAATCTCTTCACAGTTTATGGCAGTAAATAATTCGGTAATCTCTTCACAGTTTATGGCAATAAATAATTCAGTAATCTCTTCACAGTTTATGGCAATAAATAATTCGGTAATCTCTTCACAGTTTATGGCAATAAATAATTCAGTAATCTCTTCACAGTTTATGGCAATAAATAATTCAGTAATCTCTTCACAGTTTATGGCAATAAATAATTCGGTAATCTCTTCACAGTTTATGGCAATAAATAATTCGGTAACCTCTTCACAGTTTATGGCAATAAATAATTCGGTAACCTCTTCACAGTTTATGGCAATAAATAATTCAGTAATCTCTTCACAGTTTATGGCAATAAATAATTCGGTAATCTCTTCACACTTTATGGCAATAAATAATTCAGTAATCTCTTCACACTTTATGGCAGTAAATGAGTAATTTAGTAATCTCTTCACAGATTGTGGCAGTAAATGAGTAATTTAGTATTCTCTTCACAGATTGTGGCAGTAAATGAGTAATTTAGTAACCTCTTCACAGATTGTGGCAGTAAATGAGTAATTTAGTAACTCTTCACACTTTATGGCAGTAAATGAGTAATTTAGTAGTCTCTTCACAGTTTATGGCAATAAATAATTCAGTAATCTCTTCACAGTTTATGGCAATAAATAATTCAGTAATCTCTTCACAGTTTATGGCAATAAATAATTCAGTAATCTCTTCACACTTTATGGCAATAAATAATTCAGTAATCTCTTCACACTTTATGGCAGTAAATGAGTAATTTAGTAATCTCTTCACAGATTGTGGCAGTAAATGAGTAATTTAGTATTCTCTTCACAGATTGTGGCAGTAAATGAGTAATTTAGTAACCTCTTCACAGATTGTGGCAGTAAATGAGTAATTTAGTAACTCTTCACACTTTATGGCAGTAAATGAGTAATTTAGTAATCTCTTCACAGATTGTGACAGTAAATGATTAATTCAATAATTTCTTCACAGTTTAAATCAGATGATTAGGTCAGTAATCTCTTCACAATTTACAGCAGTAAATAAGCAGTTCAATAATCTGTTCACAGTTTGTAGCAGTAAATGAGTAATTCAGTAATTTCTTCACAGTTTATGGCACTTTCCTACATACTGACCATAGGCTGGTTAGCCGTCTTCAGTGTGTGTACAGTGTCGGTTGTGGCATATGCAGCGATGAATTCCATTTGTAACACAGAGATCTACAGCAAATCTGCACAAGAGCTTCAGAATTCTCAATACTGCTTCAACCTGACAAGATTTGGTGAGTTTATCTTCATGAATGAATTTTGTTTGGTTCGAAAAGAATGGGTTAGTCTGTTACGCCATTCAAATGTGACGAGTCTAATGTGGATTTACTGTCCAGGTCATGTGGGAGTACATGGAAATGAAATGGTGGACAGACTTGCAGGACAGGCTGAAGTAAAAGGCGGGCTGAGAGTGGACAAGGGGGACATTGCTAAAGCTGTATTGGACGGACTGCAGGGGGAATGGAAGGACATTGTAGATTTGAGGAGATTGCTGGAGCCAGGACAAATTAAAGGTGCTGGCAGGAAACTCGAACTGTGGCAAAAAACACATCGTAAACAACCAACACTTGATGGGCTCTTTTAGCCAATAAACCTTTTGGCGGATGCTGCAGCATGTGGCAGAGCATGTATGAGGCATATATGAGTGCAGTGATGCCAGAGTCTGAATTTTTAGACTTGTATGGCATGTTTATCATTGTGAGTGGGATTTTGTTTGGTGTGTTTATCATTGTGAGTGGGATTTTGTTTGGCGTGTTTATCATAGTGAGTGGGATTTTTGTTTGCCGTGTTTATCATAGTGAGTGGGATTGTGCTTGCCATGTTTATAATAGTGAGTGGGATTTTGTTTGGTGTGTCTATCATTGTGATTGGATTTTGTTTGGTGAGAGTAACAGAATTATGGAATTTTGTTAATGGAAGCTTGTTTACATAATTCAGGTTGTATATAAACATGTATTTGAATAAAGTGGGTTGTATATTTTTTTTTGGTGTACACAAAATAAAGAGGATTATGTGTTTTTCTAGGTGTATACAACAGTGAGAAAGGCTCAGACCACATATGTGATCACACTATGCTTCGGACAATGTGTAATAAGGTAACATCATGTTTTCTTTGATCCTCTGCTTGGATGTCTTTCACTGAAATTTGTGGCACTTTTCTTCGTGCTGTATCAGTCTGAGGTTTAAGATACTCATGCAGAAGACGTAGATATTATTATGATGGCTGGTTGTTTGCTCACTGACTGCAGTTATTGGGGAAAGATGCTGGCGATGGTTGGGACATATGCTCCGGATGACTAATGACTCACTACCAAAAGTAGCACTAAGATGGACACCACAGGGGAACAGAAGTAAGGGCAGATCAAAGGAGACATGGAGAAGAACAGCAGAGAGGATGTTGAGCAATAGATGGCTCACTTGGGCAAGAGCAGAAAAAAAAAGGCAAAGGACATGGGT
This sequence comes from Achatina immaculata, assembly GCA_009760885.1. Classification (NCBI taxonomy): domain Eukaryota; kingdom Metazoa; phylum Mollusca; class Gastropoda; order Stylommatophora; family Achatinidae; genus Lissachatina; species Lissachatina immaculata. The sequence goes on from CM019700.1 coordinate 14,075,133, forward strand.
TTGTGGAAAACCCTTGTGGAAGCCCCATGTGCCTTGGGCACTTAAGGTTCAGAGAGAGAGAGAGTTGTTTGCTAAGAACTGTAGGAAACAAATGGGCCTCCCATACAAGAGATGGAGAATGGAAATTTCGTAAACGTTGATTTTTCCATTATATGAAAGCAAATCACGGTGCCCTATCAAGTTTGTCTCCTCGGCACTGAAAGGTATATGAGGAAGTAGATGAGGCAAGACGAGATGTAAACTACAACATGATGAGAGGGGAAAAAAGCAGAACTGTGATATTTTTTTTTTTGCCAGTTGACATGTTAGAGTGATCAAGAGGAGTAAGACAAAGAAGACATTTTCTGGATGCGGGAGAGGGGCTTGATAATAGATTAAGACAGACATGGAAAACATTGATTTTTCTTGAAATTGATCACTTTGTGTTCCTACAGGTGCAAAAACTAAGAGTTGAATTATAACTGAAAATGTTATCCATGAAATAATATTCTTTTTTGGGTTCTCTGAATTGTTTATTGAATCTTGAAGCAACTCTTGTGATAACTGGTAAGTTTCTGTCTGTCAGTGTATTAAGCAACAGACATATTTGAAGTACACGTACAAATTCTCAATTATCTTAACAGCCATGAGCCTGGTTTTATCTTCCATAGGTTATGGAGGCTGGGCCATTGTTCTGTGTGGCTTTTGGTGCTGTTGCTGTCATTATTATTGGAATGGTAAAGTATATTTTGTTGTAGTGGAATTTTGTTTTGATTTTAAACTTTTATTGCTTGTGGTGTAGTGGTTAGTGCACGCTTGCTGATCAGAAGGTCCCCGGTTCGATTTCACACTCGGGTGGAAATTTTTTCTGACCGACCAGCACAGGGTTTCAACAAGCCTTGAAAAATGGGTACCTGGGTCTTTCCTAGGAAAACAAAATCAGCGAGGGCAGATAGTGGCACCCCTACCTCAAATTCTGTAGTGGGCTACAATTGTGCAGGTTTACAGCTGGGAGTCTTGCAGGGTATGGCAATTTTTCCGTGTAGTGGACTTGCGGGGGCTTTGCTTGTAAGCCTTCTCTAACACGATTCACAGTTTCTTCGTTTGGTTGTGGACGTCCCTGAATTTCGCATACCACTTCTTGATTCTGTTGAAAAACAGGTGCAGCCTTCTGGAATTCTGTTTGAATTGCCACTGGACAGTCATAACGGACAAGGTTCTTGCCTACTCCAAAATACAAAATGACTGCTCATGTTTACTGAACGCTATATTTGCTACCGCTGCCTCCTAGTGGCAAACCATGGGAGCTCTGCGCACGGGCTTTATTTTTAAAAAAAAATACTAAGTTTCTCTCTCTCTCTCTCTTGGCATAAGAATTATCATGATTCGTTACTTATTTTCTTTGTTGCCAAGTTTTGAAATGTTTCACAGACGTATGAATAACCAACGTATTTTACTGGTTACAGATCCACTTCTTGGTGACCTTGGCCGCAAACTACACCAGAATAAAGATCTCTAGAGAACTAACGGAGTATAGGGATGCTGTCGAGATGGAAGAGCTGGAACTTCATTCGTCGGGGAAGAGAGGACCGCCCCCTTACAGGGACGGAAGCATAGATATTTAGCAGTGGATACTGATATGTTATTTGATTATAGAGTGTTTATGTAAATGTATGAAGAATGTATTTGAAACAGTGTACAGAACGGTTCTCGTTGAGTTGAGTAGTTTTGTTCGATGGATTGTATGAGTGGAGATACAGCGTACTTGTAGTTTGACAGAGGCAGAAGTATGTGTTTAGTTTGAGACTCGAGTGTGTGTAACGTAAAGGGTATGTGCATTTTAGTATTACTTAGGACCGTGTTTTTGCTTTCAAATAAGGATATACAGTAGAACATTCAATTATCTGAACCGTCAGCCATCTGAACCACTGGTGCACCTAAAAAATAATTATTTAGCTTTGAGTCCAGAAAAATAATCTGTATCTTTCAGTCCAGATGAGTTTAAATTTTCGAATACTAATGTCACGAAAGTTCCTAACACTCTTTTGTTCCTTGGCTCAGTCTGTTGAGTAGCAGTGCAGATGTCATACCAAATAATTTTAGGCTTAACTGTGGTTATAAACTGGGTACTTTCACGCATGTTTAATTATCCGGACTGTTTAATTAACTGAACCACCTTGGTCCCGGTTTAGTTCAGATGATCGATGTTCTACTGTTATAGATCACGTTCTTTTTCTCCAAATAACTTTTTTTTAGCTTTCAGATGTTTTTGTAGTTATCTCACATACCACATAGATCTGAAGTCTCTGGTGTGAGACCTGTTATTATGTGGTTTGAACGTGGTTTTTGAATTCTTATATTTCTGAATACCTCACTGCCTAAATTAATTAGCTTTCGTCTTACGTACACAAGAATGGTCATATGATTTTTTTTTTTTTTTTGTGTTGAGGTATATCATTCATTCATTAGTTTCTGTTTTCCAAAGGGCTGTTTTTCAACCACAGTTCTGTCTCTTGGCTGTTTTACAACTGCAGTTCTATCCCTTGACTGTTTTACAACTGCAGTTCTATCCCTTGACTGTTTTACAACTGCAGTTCTATCCCTTGACTGTTTTACAACTGCAGTTCTATCCCTTGACTGTTTTACAACTGCAGTTCTATCCCTTGACTGTTTTACAACTGCAGTTCTATCCCTTGACTGTTTTACAACTGCAGTTCTATCTCTTGACTGTTTTACAACTGCAGTTCTATCCCTTGACTGTTTTACAACTGCAGTTCTATCCCTTGACTGTTTTACAACTGCAGTTCTATCCCTTGACTGTTTTACAACTGCAGTTCTATCTCTTGGATAAATTAGACTGTTTTTTTTAATATGTGTGATTTCAGAGTCATTTGTGTCTTTTTCTGAGGCCAAAAACTTGTTGCTTTTTAACAGATGATAGTCATCTTGAGCTCGGTGTTCTTCAGCTTCTATGAGAACTTCATTTGCGGTGAAGACTGAATTAATTCACTTTTGTAAGGGTTGGCAACCAAAAACCCTATTCCACCTCTCTCTTGGTGCCCCCAGTAACAGGCCTAGTCTGGCTAACAGGACAGGGTTCGCCATGGTTGCCATGACAGTGAATTCTGCTAAAAACTTCACTTAAAATTGCATGGATGCACACAAGCACACACAACACCTCAAACCCCCCCCCCCCCCCCCCCCCCCCCCCGAAAAAAAAAATAGCCGTTGTGGCCCACTCCCAATCCAACGTGATGCTGTGCCTCAACAATATCTTCATCTCATAGGAGTGCCTCAACAATATCTTCATCTCATAGGAGTGCCTCAACAACATCTTCATCTCATAGGAGTGCCTCAACAACATCTTCATCTCATAGGAGTGCCTCAACAACATCTTCATCTCATAGGTGTGCCTCAACATCTTCATCTCATAGGAGTGCCACAACAACATCTTCATCTCATAGGAGTGCCACAACAACATCTTCATCTCATAGGGGTGCCTCAACAACATCTTCATCTTATAGGTGTGCCTCAACAACATCTTCATCTTATAGGTGTGCCTCAACAACATCATTTCATAGGTGTGCCTCAACAACATCTTCATCTCATAGGTGTGCCTCAACAACATCTTCATCTCATAGGAGTGCCTCAACAACATCTTCATCTCATAGGGGTGCCTCAACAACATCTTCATCTCATAGGTGTGCCTCAACAACATCTTCATCTCATAGGTGTGCCTCAACAACATCTTCATCTCATAGGTGTGCCTCAACATCTTCATCTCATAGGTGTGCCTCAACAACATCTTCATCTCATAGGTGTGCCTCAACAACATCTTCATCTCATAGGTGTGCCTCAACAACATCTTCATCTCATAGGGGTGCCTCAACAACATCTTCATCTCATAGGTGTGCCTCAACAACATCTTTATCTCATAGGCTGCAAAGAACACCAGGTTGCAGTTCTAGAGAAGTGAAGAAGCTGTCTCTCCTCTGCAAAGTCTTGCAGGATCCATATCAATGGCACTGATGATGCAGAAGTGTTTGCAGCATTTATGAAGATTGTTAGGGTCTGGCTTTTGTTTTTTTGTTTTATTTTTTTTTAAAGTGTGAAATGATCTGTGTAAATTGAAATGGTGAGTTGTTTTCATAACCCCTTTAACTTTTGTGTTTTTTTTTTTTTTTTTGTGTATGGTTTTTTTTTTTCAAATCCCAGGCCAGATGAAGAATATTTTTTAAAATTTTATATCACTCAGATATTTGATTGATGCAGTATCCTGGATGTCTGCCTATTTTTAGGTGCCGTGAATCTTATTTTGGAGTTTGATTCGGAACTCATCTTTGCATATTAGGGTCAGCCCCCTTGTCAAGAAACTACAAATCAGAAAACTGATTCTTGCAGGGGATATCTTCTCAGATATCTATGTCATGATATCTCAGATATCTTTTTTCTTGTTGATAACCTTCACATTTGAAAAAATCTTTTAAATGGAAAGATCACACATCGAAGGTCAACATAATGTGAATCTTCTTATGAACTGTAAATAAGCGTGAATATTTTTGTGTTGGATTATTTGTTTCATTCTTCTACATTCCATATTTTTCAACATTCCACTATATGTACAACAGGTTGTGACAATAATTTGTTCCACATTTTTACGTGTGCCTTTTGTATCACTTTTTTTACAGTCACATTTGTGAATATATTTTTAAACTGGTTTATACTAGTTTATGTTAAATTGTTATAAATGACTGTATGTAGATTGAAATGGAGTATGTTAATACGTTCTTGATATATTTTTATTGTCTTTAATATGCTGCAGGATGAATTTAAACTTTGATGTCACAAGAATGCCACCACTGCAAGACATAACCTTTATAATCCAGACACTATGTCTTTTTAAAAATAGCGCTAAGATGGACACCACAGGGGAACAGAAGTAAGGGTAAACCAAAAGAGACATGGAGAAGAACAACAGAAAGGATGTTGAGCAATAGAGGGCTCACCTGGGCAAGAGCAGGAAAAAAAAAAGGCAAAGGACAGGCATTTATGGATAACCTTTGTGGAGGCCCCATGTGCCCTGGGCACTTAAGGTTCAGAGAGAGAGAGAGAGGCTATGTCTTTAAGTGAGGAAAAAAAAAAAAGTTCTAGAAATTTGGTCGGATGATGTTGCAGATGATTATATGGTCTATATGAGATGGTGGTGGTTTGGTTAGCTGAGTGGTTAGGCGCTCGGTTTACTAATCCGATGGTACCAGGTTCAAGTCCCAACAGTGGGGATTTTTTTTTTCTGGTTCAACCATCCAGAGAAATCTGGGAAGGTAAATGCAGTCAAGTGTGACACTGACCACTTCACACTTTCATGTGTGGAAGGTCTTGGAAATACAAGCCTGTTACCATATCTCCAATATGGTTTAATGGCATGGAAACACAGATTTTCACCATTACTTGTATGATGATGGCGTTATTTTTGTTGCAGAAATTTTCATTGCTGAAGGAAATATTTCGTAATTTTATTCCAGTTTGGTCTGCCATACATTTCATGTTAGTTAACTGAGCGTGCCTTTGGTAGTAGTAATTCCAGTTGTGGTTAGATTCAGGATGAAATGCTACAGGGGAGTCTTTAGAATATCTTGAAAGGATAAGAGGAATAACAAAAGAATCTTAGAAGAACTGGATGCAGATGGCTCCTCAGTTTCTTCAGAGAAGGAAAGTTACGTTTCTTTGGTCATATTAAAGAGGATAATGGGCTAGGGAGAACAATAGTGAAAAGTGTAGTTTCTGCACATGAAGGAGGAGAACCAGCTGAGCATATGATGAGTCCAGTATATTACTGGTGCTTTAAACACCACACTCACTGAAGCAGGCGTCCAGGTTAGACAATGGGAGTTTTTAGACAGGGCTGTAAGGAGAGCAAAAAGTTAGACAACAGGAGTTTTTAGACGGAGAGCAAAAAGTTAGACAGCAGGAGTTTTTAGATGTAGAGCAAAAAGTTAGACAGCAGGAGTTTTTAAACGGGGCTGTAAGGAGAGCAAAAAGTTAGACAATGGGAGTTTTTAGACAGGGCTGTAAGGAGAGCAAAAAGTTAGACAACAGGAGTTTTTAGACGGGGCTGTAGGGAGAGCAAAAAGTTAGACAATGGGAGTTTTTAGATGGGGCTGTAGGGAGAGCAATGTTTTCTGTGACAGACAGATGAGCTATTGCAGGTTTGGTACTTTATCCAGTTTCATCTTGGGCATAATTCAACGAGACCGACATTCATGTCAAGATCCACCTCTGTGGACTGCCATGTTCTGGTGCTTCAGATGCCAGATATTCCTTGGTTTTTGGAAGTAGTTTGTTTTCTACCAGTGTGTGTGGTATAGGAGGGTCAACTGGAACACATTGGCAACAGGGTTTGGGTACACTTTGTATGAGAAGTAGGTCAGGTCATCTTGTTCTTAAACCCCTATGAGTGGTGGCCATCTTGTGACCTCTTTTTTTCCCCTTGTATTTCTTGTGTCAGTTTTATCATCCTTTTAAAAATGTTTTATTTTCGCTGGAATCAAATGTGCATACATTTTTTTTGTACATAATTTATGCATTCGTGTACATAGATATACATTACACTTGCATATGTTAAAATTTTTATGACATCTCTGCAACAAGAAAAATCCTGGCAATGACTGTAAATATTTTAGTGATTTATTCAATATGCGTTCTGTGTTTTGGATGTTTTTACTACAATTTTGCAAGATGAAACCATTAAAATGAAGATAGGATTGTTTTTTTTTTATATGCTTGATAGTTTGTGTTTATTTGTGAGTGAGAATGTCGAGTGTGTGGTTAAATTTATAAAGTATATTGTCTGGTTTTTGCATGTATGTGGTTACATTTATAAAATATATTTTCTAGGTTTTTACATGTATGTAGTTTCATTCATTCATTCATTTGCATGTCCCTTGCAGAACTTTGCCTCCCTAACAGCACTCCTGTAGGCCTCTCGGTTGTGATCAAGATGGCCTGCTGCTGATGCATCCATTTGCAGATCATCAACGATGTCTTGCAGCCATCTTCGCCTTGGTTCTCCTCTCTTTCTTTTTCCCGTTATGTACCCTTCCAAGACGGTCTTCTCTAGATTATCATGACGTTTAATGTGTCCAAAATATTTACGTTTTCTTTGTTTAATCCTCTTTACTAGCCAGCATTCTTCAATATTAAGTTCTTGTAGTAGGGACATATTTGTTCTTTTTTGTGTCCGTGATATTTGAAGATAAAATAGTTAATGTAATCAAAGCCCTATACGAGGGTTTTCAGTGCAAAGTTATCTGTGGAGAACATACCTCCAGCAGCTTTAGGGTACAAACAGGAGTGAAACAGGGATGTGTACTATCACCAACATTATTTATCTTGGCAGTAGACTGGTTAATGAAGGAGGCAACATCAGACAAACGCAGAGGATTACAATGGACCCTTAACACAGTGCTGGAGGACCTTGACTTTGCGGACGACATTTGTCTGTTATCAAGCAGTCACAAAGATATGCAAGATAAAATAAACAAGTTAACCCAGAATGCAAACAACATAGGACTAAAGATCAACGTAGGAAAGATAAAGTTAATGAAGCAAAATGTGAACAACAGAAATGTACTCAGAGTAGATAACAAGTTAGTGGAGGAGGTCAACGAATTTGTATACCTTGGCAGCAGAGTAGTAGAAAATGGAGACAGCACAGAGGACATCAACAGCAGACTTACTAAAGCAAACCAGGCTTTTGCAATGCTACAGAATATATGGAAATCAAATAAACTAAGCATAAATATGAAAATCAGGATATTTAAGAGTAATGTTCTAAGTGTACTACTCTATGGAAGTGAATGCTGGAAAATCACCAAAACCATAGAAAACAAGTTAAATTCTTTCCAGACTAAATGTTTACGTAGAATTAAAAAAAATATTTTGGCCAAACACCATAAGAAATAACATCTTATTGGCAGAAATGCAGATGAAACCACTGACAACAATTATTGAGGAAAGACGCTGGCGATGGTTGGGACATGTGCTCCGAATGACTGACAACTCACTACCAAAAATAGCACTAAGATGGACACCACAGGGGAGCAGAAGTAAGGGTAGACCAAAAGAGACATGGAGAAGAACAACAGAAAGGATGTTGAGCAATAGAGGGCTCACCTGGGCAAGAGCAGAAAAAAAGGCGAAAGACAGGCATTTGTGGAAAACCCTTGCGGAAGCCCCATGTGCCCTGGGCACTTAAGGTTCAGAGAGAGAGAGATATTTGAAAAACTCTTCTGTAGCATTTACATTCAAAGGCATTTATGTGTTTCTCAGCTGTTTTGTTAAGTGTCCATGTCTCACAGGCATATGTTGCGATGGGAAATGTATGTGGTTAAATTTATAAAATATACTGTTCAAAAACAAGAAACACAACAAATACGATATTGCGATTTAAACTGAAGTTTGCTGATCGGACAAGGGCAAATTGCCTGAAACATTCACTTGGACATCACCTTCACGTGCTGACCTAAATTGTACTCAGCAGATGATTCATGAGCGCAGAAAAGGGACAGCATTTTTGACAATAACTCATGACAGGTTCATGAGAATACCGTAAAATTTACTGAACACAAAACTCGCTGACCATGTTAGTGAATGCTTATAAAAGATTGACACTCTTCAAATCAATTCATTTGAAAATTCAATGTGCAAGTATGGCTCATCTCACCACAGAACAACTACTCATCATTATTGGACATTTACAGACTGGACAGTCACAAAGTGTAGTGGCCAGACAATTTAATGTGGTCAGAAGCACCATTAGTCACATTTGGAGATGATTTCAAGAAACTGGCTCAGTTGCAGACCGGCCACGCAGTGGAAGACCCATAGTCACAACTCCTGCCAAAGATCGCTTCATACGGCTGCGTCACCTCAGGAATCAATTTGCATCTGTGTCCTCAACAGTCCAATCAGTGACAGCAGCTCATTGAATTTCAGATCAAACGGTCAGGAAACGGCTGCATGACGCTGGTCTTTGGGCTAGAAGACCCTACAGAGGTCCTGTTCTTACAGACCAGCATAGCCAGAACCAACTACAGTAGGCGAACCAGCATCATCAATGGACTGCTGCGAATGATTGGAGAAGGGTTTAGTTTAGTGATGTATTATTCTTTCTGCTCCAGTGACATGACAGATGAAGAAGAGTTTACCGCAGAGTCCTTGAGTGCTATGCCCAGAACTGCGTGGATGAGGCTCCTCCACATGGTGGTGAAAGTGTAGGGGACGATCAACTTCATGTGAAGAAGTGACCTAGTGCAAATTGAAGGATGCCTGAATGCCCAATGAAACGTCATTGAAATTTTTCATCCTCCCATCCTTCCACTTCTGGCTGCACCAGGGTCGATTTTTCAGCAGGACAATGGCACAACAGGACCTCATATGGCACAACTCACCACCCAATTCCTTGCTGACAACAATGTCCAGACCATTTTGTGGCCATCAGTGTCATCAGACATGATCTGAGTAGAACACTTATGGGATGAACTCAGCAGACAAGTCTGCCAGCAAGACATGGCGCCAACACTCTCCAACAGTTGTCTCTTTCACTGCAAGAAGAGTAGGCAGCCATCCCACAACAACAGATCCAACAGCTAATCAGATCCATGTCAAAGAAATTTCGTTCTCTGATAAAAGCCAGAGGACTCTATACACCTTACTGAAACGGACTGTCCTCAGTCACAAAGAATAAAAGTCAAAACCAGATTTAATGAACATCATTTCATTGTTAAAGTCTTAAAGTTTCTTCATGCAAAGATTGAAACATTAGTCCTGTAAAATAAAATTTGGATACAAGTTTGAAATTTGGTGTCCATTACAACTACAGTTGTGTTGCGTTTCTTTTTTTGAACAGTATATATTTTATAATGCCCATGTGTCAAGGTCAGTGGTTCAAGTTCAGCTAGAGGCGCTTCAGTCTTCAACATGAAGGAGTACCTGGCTCCTTGGAGCTGGGAAAGGGAAGGTGGCCACAACATAATGTTGACCATATCACCCTCTAAGGAAAATAATGGGCATTAACTGTGTTAAACTGCAGATAACTTGTAGTGAAACACTGAGAGCTTCATGTGACATGTCCTCTCCAGAACGTTATCCCTCATGTTGCCTCCCTGAATGCCATGTGATCTTGAGCAAGTTGACCAGCATTTCGTATTGACATACTCAGACTTTCCATGAAGTCTTGAGTCCGCCTACGGCATGGTTGTCACTTTTCTCTTTTGCCAGGCACTGTGCCTTCTACAACCAACCTCTCCAAACCATTGTGTCTCTTGATGTGGCTGGAGTATCTCATCTTTCTAATTTTTATGGTGTTTACGAGCCAGCTTCCTGTGACACCTAATCTTATTAGTATTTAGAGATATGATCCTGTTAGTATTGAGAGCTATGATCCTATTAGTATTGAGAGCTATGATCCTGTCAGTATTTACAGCTATGATCCTATCAGTATTTGGAGCTATGATCCTATTAGTATTTAGAGTTATGATCCTATTAGTATTTAGAGCTATGATCCTATTAGTATTGAGAGCTTTGATCCAGCTTTCTGTGACACCTAACCCTATTAGTATTGAGAGCTTTGATCCAGCTTTCTGTGACACCTAATCCCATTAGCATTGAGAGCTATGATCCTATTGGTATTGAGAGCTATGATCCTATTAGTATTGAGAGTTATGATCTTGTTAGTATTGAGAGCTATGATCTTGTTAGTATTGAGAGCTGTGATCTTGTTAGTATTGAGAGCTATGATCCTATTAGTATTGAGAGCTATGATCTTGTTAGTATTGAGAGCTATGATCCTATTAGTATTAAGAGCTGTGATCTTGTTAGTATTGAGAGCTATGATCTTGTTAGTATTGAGAGCGATGATCCCATTAGTATTGAGAGCGATGATCTCGTTGGTATTGAGACCCATGATCCTACTAGTATTGAGAGCTATGATCCTGTTAGTATTTAGAGCTATGATCCTGTTAGTATTGAGAGCTATGATCCTGTTAGTATTGAGAGCTATGATCCTGTTAGTATTGAGAGCTATGATCTTGTTAGTATTGAGAGCTATGATCCTGTTAGTATTGAGAGCTATGATCTTGTTAGTATTAAGAGCTATAATCCTGTTAGTATTGAGAGCTATGATCCTGTTAGTATTAAGAGCTATGATCTTGTTAGTATTAAGAGCTATAATCCTGTTAGTATTGAGAGCTATGATCCTGTTAGTATTGAGAGCTATGATCTTGTTAGTATTGAGAGCTATGATCCTGTTAGTATTGAGAGCTATGATCCTGTTAGTATTGAGAGCTATGATCCTGTTAGTATTGAGAGCTATGATCCTATTAGTATTGAGAGCTATGATCCTGTTAGTATTGAGAGCTATGATCCTATTAGTATTTAGAGCTATGATCCTATTAGTATTGAGAGCTTTGATCCAGCTTTCTGTGACACCTAACCCTATTAGTATTGAGAGCTTTGATCCAGCTTTCTGTGACACCTAATCCCATTAGCATTGAGAGCTATGATCCTATTAGTATTGAGAGCTATGATCCTGTTAGTATTGAGAGCTATGATCTTGTTAGTATTGAGAGCTATGATCTTGTTAGTATTGAGAGCTATGATCTTGTTAGTATTGAGAGCTATGATCCTGTTAGTATTGAGAGCTATGAACCTGTTAGTATTGAGAGCTATGAACCTGTTAGTACTGAGAGCTGACCACCATAGGAACTTGGTGATCAGATGAAGCAAGTGCAAGAGACAATGCTAAAATGGATGGATGACGAAATAAATGGCTGTCTAGAATGATGTAGGCAGTGGTTTGTCAGATACCCACCTCCGCAGTGTCTGTTTTACCATAAGCATTGTAACACTCGTCAAAAATCGTGTGAAACTGAAGGTAGAAATACAAAGTTCTCATTCCTTAATCTCTCTTGAACCTCTCTCTTTCTGTGTATGTGTACATGCGTGTGTGTGGTGACATAAAGGAACATTGGGGACTTTTTGATAAGTTTTTGTGTATGTTTGGGGACGTTATTTTGTAGAAAGGCAAAAAAAAAAAAGCTATTCCTTATTATATCACACTGGCGGCCTGATTGGCTGGGTGAATTAGGCACTCGGTCTGCTAATCCGGTGGTACCAGGTTAAGTCCCAGCAGTGAGGATTTCTTTCTAGTATTACCACACCAAAAAAAAAAGGCCCCTGGATCCACCCAGCCTCTAAAAATGGGTACCAGAGAAATATGGGAAGGTACGAGTAAATATGGCCAGGCGTGATACTGACCACGTCACACTTTCAGGTGCGGAAGGTCGTGGAAGTAGGTGCCTAACATCGTAACCCCAGTAGGCTTTCCGTGCGTATGGTCGATATAGCGACACTTCCGGTGACCCACAGCTACCGTATGATCGTTATAGTGATAATTGTTTGTTTCATTAAAACAAACGGTGAAACATTTAGATTGTACATATTTCGTCCGCGATTCCGGTGACACTTTCAAAATGGCGAAAGCGTGCCTAGTTATGAGCGATGCCGAGCGAGAAAAAGAACGAGAAGCATGGATATTTTTCAATTTTTGACGATGTAGATCGGGGTATGGACATAGCCTATGGCCACCCCGCTGCTCTTGAATGTTTTCTAAGTAGATCTATACATATTTAGACGACCGGAGAAGTAGTTAGGAGGTTAGTTCAGACATTCATTCAGCGAGAATGCAATACGGAATCACAATACGAGATCGACAAGTAGATCTACACATCTCAGATGGTAAATAGTGGTAAGTAGGGCAGATCTAGACTCGCCGATGGTGAGCTGGCCACAATCAGTGTCTAAAAACATACCATTACTTCTTTTTGTCCTAAAAAAACTCTGCATTTATGAAATTTTCATTCATTTAGCTATACTTTGAAACATATTAAGTATACGGAAGTACATGGAAATACTGTTTTCCATTCCATTTTACAACTAGACCCCCTATCAGACCAAGACCCGCGTTTTTACTCCTGCACACCGCGACACGTCAGTGTTTCTTCTAACGCACGGAAAGAGTATGGCATGGAAACGGGGATTATGGGAAAATAGCCAAAACAGTACTTCCGTTTGTATGAGAGAGAGAGAGAGAGCATTGTAGGTGAAAACATCATCATGTGCCGTCCCCCCATCGGAAGATTGACTGTAATTGTGCCCCAGCTTGCTCTATCTCGTGTTTTAACTGTTAGGCAGGTAGTGCTCACCAAGTTCTGTTAGTTACAGCCATGCTTGCTGCTCTTCTGTCTAGCGATGATGAAAGATGGCAATCATTTTCTTCTTTCTTGAATTAATTAATTACCCGAGATGTGCTTATGTATACAGAAAAATGCCCTCTCAGTAATGTCCATTACAACATGGACTTTCCTATCTTCTTTTGGCAGGCTTAATTTAAATACTCGGGGCACTGGGAGAAAGAGATCGGCTCTAAATAGCCGGATATGCTTCACTAGGTGTATTTTAAAACAGCTAAAGAATGTGGAGAGGAACAGACAGAACTACAAAAATACGATTTTTAAGGGTATGCCTGTGAGACCTGGACACTTAACAAAACAGCTGAGAAACACATAAATGCCTTTGAATGTAAATGCTACAGAAGAGTTCTTCAAATATCATGGACACAAAAGAACAGATATTATATATATATACTACAAGAACTTAATATTGAAGAAGGCTGGCTAGTAAAGAGTATTAAAGAGAGAAAACTTAAATGTTTGGATACACTAAACGTCATGATAATCTAGAGAAGACCGTCTTGGAAGGGTACATAATGGGAAAAAGAAGAGAGGAAGACCAAGGCGAAGATGGCTGCAAGACATCGTTGATGATCTGCAAATGGATGCATCAGCAGCAGGTCATCTTGCTCACAATCGAGAGGCCTACAGGAGTTCTGTTAGGGAGGCAGAGTTCCGCAAGGAACATGCAAATGAATGAATGAATGGCTGTCTAGAATGATGTAGGCAGTGGTTTGTCAGATACCCACCTCCGCAGTGTCTGTTTTACCATAAGCATTGTAACACTCGTCAAAAATCGTGTGAAACTGAAGGTAGAAATACAAAGTTCTCATTCCTTAATCTCTCTTGAACCTCTCTCTTTCTGTGTATGTGTACATGCGTGTGTGTGGTGACATAAAGGAACATTGGGGACTTTTTGATAAGTTTTTGTGTATGTTTGGGGACGTTATTTTGTAGAAAGGCAAAAAAAAAAAAGCTATTCCTTATTATATCACACTGGCGGCCTGATTGGCTGGGTGAATTAGGCACTCGGTCTGCTAATCCGGTGGTACCAGGTTAAGTCCCAGCAGTGAGGATTTCTTTCTAGTATTACCACACCAAAAAAAAAGGCCCCTGGATCCACCCAGCCTCTAAAAATGGGTACCAGAGAAATATGGGAAGGTACGAGTAAATATGGCCAGGCGTGATACTGACCACGTCACACTTTCAGGTGCGGAAGGTCGTGGAAGTAGGTGCCTAACATCGTAACCCCAGTAGGCTTTCCGTGCGTATGGTCGATATAGCGACACTTCCGGTGACCCACAGCTACCGTATGATCGTTATAGTGATAATTGTTTGTTTCATTAAAACAAACGGTGAAACATTTAGATTGTACATATTTCGTCCGCGATTCCGGTGACACTTTCAAAATGGCGAAAGCGTGCCTAGTTATGAGCGATGCCGAGCGAGAAAAAGAACGAGAAGCATGGATATTTTTCAATTTTTGACGATGTAGATCGGGGTATGGACATAGCCTATGGCCACCCCGCTGCTCTTGAATGTTTTCTAAGTAGATCTATACATATTTAGACGACCGGAGAAGTAGTTAGGAGGTTAGTTCAGACATTCATTCAGCGAGAATGCAATACGGAATCACAATACGAGATCGACAAGTAGATCTACACATCTCAGATGGTAAATAGTGGTAAGTAGGGCAGATCTAGACTCGCCGATGGTGAGCTGGCCACAATCAGTGTCTAAAAACATACCATTACTTCTTTTTGTCCTAAAAAAACTCTGCATTTATGAAATTTTCATTCATTTAGCTATACTTTGAAACATATTAAGTATACGGAAGTACATGGAAATACTGTTTTCCATTCCATTTTACAACTAGACCCCCTATCAGACCAAGACCCGCGTTTTTACTCCTGCACACCGCGACACGTCAGTGTTTCTTCTAACGCACGGAAAGAGTATGGCATGGAAACGGGGATTATGGGAAAATAGCCAAAACAGTACTTCCGTTTGTATGAGAGAGAGAGAGAGAGCATTGTAGGTGAAAACATCATCATGTGCCGTCTCCCCCATCGGAAGATTGACTGTAATTGTGCCCCAGCTTGCTCTATCTCGTGTTTTAACTGTTAGGCAGTGTAGTGCTCACCAAGTTCTGTTAGTTACAGCCATGCTTGCTGCTCTTCTGTCTAGCGATGATGAAAGATGGCAATCATTTTCTTTCTTTCTTGAATTAATTAATTACCCGAGATGTGCTTATGTATACAGAAAAATGCCCTCTCAGTAATGTCCATTACAACATGGACTTTCCTATCTTCTTTTGGCAGGCTTAATTTAAATACTCGGGGCACTGGGAGAAAGAGATCGGCTCTAAATAGCCGGATATGCTTCACTAGGTGTATTTTAAAACAGCTAAAGAATCTGT
The DNA here is from genome assembly GCA_009760885.1 of Achatina immaculata. Lineage (NCBI taxonomy): Eukaryota > Metazoa > Mollusca > Gastropoda > Stylommatophora > Achatinidae > Lissachatina > Lissachatina immaculata. Next base: position 14,090,820 of record CM019700.1, read on the forward strand.
GGAGAGGAACAGACAGAACTACAAAAATACGATTTTTAAGGGTATGCCTGTGAGACCTGGACACTTAACAAAACAGCTGAGAAACACATAAATGCCTTTGAATGTAAATGCTACAGAAGAGTTCTTCAAATATCATGGACACAAAAAAGAACAGATATATATATATATATACTACAAGAACTTAATATTGAAGAAGGCTGGCTAGTAAAGAGTATTAAAGAGAGAAAACTTAAATGTTTTGGATACACTAAACGTCATGATAATCTAGAGAAGACCGTCTTGGAAGGGTACATAATGGGAAAAAGAAAGAGAGGAAGACCAAGGCGAAGATGGCTGCAAGACATCGTTGATGATCTGCAAATGGATGCATCAGCAGCAGGTCATCTTGCTCACAATCGAGAGGCCTACAGGAGTTCTGTTAGGGAGGCAGAGTTCCGCAAGGAACATGCAAATGAATGAATGAATGGTTCATTAGGTTTTGGCGTCAAGTTCCGTGCGCTTGTGAAAGTAAGAGAGACCGAGAGTGAGAGAGTCAAGTCTAACAAAAACTCTTCCACAAAAAAGTCAGATTTGATCTCACCAAGGACAGCTACTACGACCGCACAAACATGGCGACGATAGCGGTTAGAACGAGAAAGAGTAGAAAATGTAATATATTTTACATAGTAGATTTCCATTTTATATATTTTTTTCTTAATTGACAAGTCGTTATCACCCAGTCATGATACAAAAACGTGTTTGCGAAACAATTCTATATGAAACTGCTCTGTATTCCAAAGCTGAACAAGTACGAAGCACTGTGAAGTTCATTTTGGTATCACATGAATAGTTAGTGTAACAGTTTCTTCTTCGTCAGCTTTCCCAGCTCAGTGCTGCAGATAAAGTTCACATCCATTCCTCTCTATTCCTAATCTTCTCTCTCAAGTTGGTGACACCAATTTCTTTTATATCCTCTTATATGTTGTCTTTCCATCTCTGTCTTGGTTTACTCCTTGTTTTTGTTTCCCTCATCTCTTGTACATACATCATTTTCGTTTGTCAGTTCTCTTCCATTGTTTTCTACATGCCCCAGCCAGGGTAGTCTGTTCAGTTTCAAGACATTTATAATTCGTTGAGATTTAAATAAGCTGTTCAGTCCAGTGTTCTTTCTAGCTGTCCGTTCTCCACTTTTGGTATCCTTTGTGGTCCCAAAGATTCTTCTTAGGATCTTGTTCTCAAAGATATGCAATTGTTGTTCATCTTTCTTTGTTGTACCCCACGTTTCTGATCCATACATGATGGCTTGTCTTATTATAGTTTTGTAGATTGTTGTTTTGATGTTTTGGGACAGGATTTTGGATTTTAACAGGTGTTTCAAGGTGAAGTATATTTTATTCCCTATCTGTACTCTGCTTGTAATTTCCTCACTTACTGTGTTGCTTCTGTTGGAGCTTGTGCCTAGATATTTGTAATTTTCTGCTTTCCTAATAATCACCTCTCCAACATTTATATAATCTGGATCATTCTGCCTCTGCTCTCTTGATATCTTCATATACTCTGTCTTATCTTGGCAGTGTAAAAGTATATAAAACCAGAATATATAACTATACACAAATCTACAGCAGTAAAGCTGTAATAAAAAAATGTTAAAACTAAGAAAAAATGTAGAAACAGCTTTAACTCTTTCCCAGCTGGAGGTAAAAATGTGGACATTCCGTTCTGTGCCAGACAAAAAGCGCGGGTCTTGATATGTATAGGGGATAATTTTTAACGAATTATTCCCACATTAAAAGTATGCATATTATGCCTCCAAATAGCTATAAATGTAAGAAGATTTCATAAATGAAGAGTTTGTTTAGGAAAAAAAATGTAGCGTGATGATTTTAGCTGATAATTGTGTGTTACTGTCCATCAGATAGGTCTAGGACTAGCATCAGTCGACCAGCGACGTGTAGATTGACTTTGTCATTTTATCTGATCTTGTCTGATTATGTTGCATGTTCACTAAAATAATACCTGAAATAACCTTCTAATTACTTCTCCGGTCCATCTGATAGTCTAAATCTACTTGAAGTACATTCACGAACAGTGGTCTAGTCGTAGGGGGACACGTTTGCCTCCAGAGTCACACAAAATTTGATTTTTTGTCAATTGAAACACTTTATATTAACCCCCATAATATTATGATGCTTCCAAAATGGTGACAAAGGTCATTAGACGTGCGTACTAAACTGTTTACAATCAAAAGTTACACTGGGTTTTTAATGAAACGAAGCTAGGGTCCCTATTGGGACCTTGGCAAAAACTTGACAAAGCGGGGGGACCCCCGGTACAGGAAGAGTTAATAATTGTCGTTAATAAATAAAGCTGTTCCTACTTTTTTTCTTAAGTAGTTTTAACATTTCATTATGGTATCCGCTTTCAAGAGCATCTGTCTCACAACCGTAGGACGAGCCACTACCACCACCATGTAACTATTCCAAAGTTTATGATAGAGTGGTAGAAGTTATGGATATATATATATATATATATGTGCAAAAGCAGCACTGACCTTCAAGAATCTTGAGAACATATGGCATTCAAAAGTTATAAGCACAAAAACCAAGCTAAGATTATTCATTTCACATTTATCATGTGAAAGCTGGAAAACAACTAAAGAAATAGACAAGAAATTAGGCTCTTTTAAAAACAAATGCCTAAGAAAAATACATGGTATAAAGTGGAATGATTTCAAGAACAACACAGAGATAAAGCAGATGAGCGAACAACAACCTGTCTCATGGGTGATCAGAAAAAGGAGATGGGTTATGTGATGTGAAGAAACAGTCAGAGAATCCCAGAACAAGCTATCAAGTGGAACACAACAGGCTGAAGAAAAAGAGGTTGACCACGTGAAACTCAAAAGAGGACATTGTTAAGAGAGGCCAAATTAGTAAGCATAAAATCCCTTGATGAGGTTGAAAAACTCGCTTAAAACATGAAAACGTGGCGAACTACCATGTAAGCCCTATGTGATGTTTAATGACACAAGAAGGATGTAAGATATATATATATATATATAAATATGTGTGTGTGTATGCATATATATATATATAGAGAGAGAGAGGGAGAGAGAGACACACACACACACACATGCATGCACGCAAGCACACACACACTTTCTCATTCTTTACTGTTACTGTCATCATCATCAGGTGCCATGCCAGTAGGCATTGGTGGTTGTGTTTCTCCACAGATCTCATTCCTTGATATTTTCCATATTTTTGTTGTGCCATCATGTGTTAGACTGTCCATGCTTTTTTTTTTTTTCTTTTAATCTTGGTCTTTCCAGGAAGACTGCTGCTGTAGTTGTTGTGTAATTTCATTTTTTTTTTTTTTTGCAGCTGATGGCATTGCATATAGTGAGCTTTCTCTGCAGCAGAATGCATTTATTTTGGAGTACTGTCGTACGTCGGTGTCTGCACTTTCTGGGGCTACTGCAGGAATCTTGGGATTGACGAGCATCTGGGGTTTCATTTTTTACTTTATTACTGTGTTGTTGTTGTCGGTGAGTGACTTCGCTCCACGTTAAATTTTGTTAACACATACCACATTCAGCTTCATGTGACATTCTGATCATTTTTTTTTTTTATCACGGCATTGATAATTAAGTTTCTTTCATTGTTATCATTTTGTTAAAATTTGTATTTTGCCAGATGTATTTTAACATATTTATTTGTGAGATTTGTTTCCATTTAAGGGGTAATTTCTTATGTCGTCTTTTGTTTGCCAGGACCCATGAGTCAGTACTGACCAAAACAGTTTCATACTTATATACTGTGTGCCTGGTGGTTAGCTTTTGTGATATTACAATCTGGCCAGTGAAGTAGGGGGACTGGAATATGTGATCCACAGTTGTAAAGTTATGCAGTTTGAATAAGGAAACTATGAATGCTGTGCCTCAATTTGAATAAGGAAACTATGAATGCTATAGCTCAGTTTGAATAAGGAAACTATGAATGCTATAGCTCAGTTTGAATAAGGAAACTATGAATGCTGTGGATCAGTTTGGTAGTAAACATATTTTTTGTGAGAGCAGACTTGTGTTAGACAAGTTTTGTGAGCCACAGGGTCTAGGAAGAACTGTGAAAGATTGAATCAGTTTGAGAGCAGCTCAGCACTGGGTCACAGCTGCATTTGAGAAGGAAGTGAGGACCACTGAAGTTAGAAGCTGCAGGTGCATTGAAACTGGCTGTGTGGGGGGTTTTGGCTGACTACATTAAATCTTTCTCAGAGCTGGCATGCTTGCCTTTCAGATTGCTCCTATCTCATCTTTTCCTTCAGTTCAAATATTGCTTTCTGTTACTGTGGCCAGTTATGTAAATCCAACATTGGTAGTCTGCCATGAGAGGAACTGCTTAGCAAGATGATGGTTTGGCAGAACCCATCAACATTTGATACCTGCCTGCTTGAAAACTTTTCTCCTTAGATGACAAATTCCAGTATATAATATTATTCCAAGAGTGTTTTTTTTTTCAAAGTTTTGTTTGAAAAATTAAAATCTTTAGCATCAAAGCTTTAAGCCAAAAACATTTTTTATTCTCACATGTTTGTCCATCCAGCCTCTAACAGTGGGTACCAGAGAAATCTGGGAAGGTAAATGGGCCAGGGCGTGATACTGACCACATTACACTTTCATATGCCAAAGGTCTTGGAAATATGGGCCTAACACCATATCCCTAATATGCCTTAATGGCTTTGGAAATGGGGTATTTACCCTCTGCCTTCCCTTTTTTTTTTGTGTGCATATTTGATTACAGCTTGTTTTTTTCTTGTATTTTTTTCTAATACTTTTAGTTAGGAAGGGCCAACATCCATGCAGTTTAGACACATCTTCAGTGTCGCCTTCAGTGTACGGTGACCGATGACGCCCGTTTATTGTTTTGACCATCCATCTGGAACTCTTGATGGATTGTTCATTTTTTGACACCCCAGATTTCAACAACACCACACCCACCCCTCCACACACACACACATCTTTATTCTTGATGGTGATGCTGGTTCATAGATGTCAGATGTCAGCAACTTTTTTTTTCCCGCAGGTTCTCTTGCTAATGAAGGCCGGAGCCCGGTGGAATTCTTATTTTATAACAAGAAGGGTGGTCTTTGACAATGGCTTGCTTGGTGGACTTTTTGTATCCTTTTTGTTTTTTTTTTAAATCCTTCTCTTGGGTGGCATTTCCAGGAAAATTATTCATTAGAGGTGTTTGAAGAAAAAATTTGTGGGATTTTTCCTTTTTTTTTTTTTTTTAATCCCATCAGATTTCTTATTAAAAAGAAGCGGGGAAAATATTTAGGTGAGATATAATGAGTGATGGTTATATGATGGGATATAATGAGTGATGGTTATATGATGGGATATAATGAGTGATGGTTATATGATGGGATATAATGAGTGATGGTTATATGATGGGATATAATGAGTGATGGTTATATGATGGGATGTAATGAGTGGTGGTTATATGATGGGATGTAATGAGTGATGGTTATATGATGGGATATAATGAGTGATGGTTATATGATGGGATGTAATGAGTGGTGGTTATATGATGGGATATAATGAGTGATGGTTATATGATGGGATGTAATGAGTGATGGTTATATGATGGGATATAATGAGTGATGGTTATATGATGGGATGTAATGAGTGGTGGTTATATGATGGGATATAATGAGTGATGGTTATATGATGGGATGTAATGAGTGGTGGTTATATGATGGGATGTAATGAGTGGTGGTTATATGATGGGATATAATGAGTGGTGGTTATATGATGGGATATAATGAGTGGTGGTTATATGATGGGATATAATGAGTGGTGGTTATATGATGGGATATAATGAGTGGTGGTTATATGATGAGATATAATAAGTGGTAATTATATGATGGGATGTAATGAGTGATGATTATATGATGAGATATAATGAGTGGTGGTTATATGATGAGATATAATAAGTGGTAATTATATGATGGGATGTAATGACTGATGGTTATATGATGAGATATAACGAGTGGTTATTATATGATGAGATATAAGGATGAGAAGAAATGAGTGGTGATAATGTGATGAGAAAAAGAGTGGTGATAATGTGATGAGAAAAAGAGTGGTGATAATGTGATGAGAAGAAAATGAATGGAAATAAATGACCCTCATGCTGTTGGAAAATTTCATTAGGGGAAATAAAGCTCCAGAGTATTTGAAGACGGTGAAAGTAAAGCTGGTTGTGTTGAGGTGATAGCACAGTTATCTGAGTCAGCATACCAGGGCCGGTCAAAACCATCTGGGCCAGCATACCAGGGCCGGTCAAAACCATCTGGGCCAGCAAGCCTGCCGGTCAAGACCATTTATCTGTGCCAGCAAATAAGGACTGGTCAAGACTTTATCCCATCCCCCCCATCAGTGCTCATCTTAACAGACTTGCCCCGGTTAATAGAATGGTGCTGTGGTCCACTGCCTGAAAGTTCACTTCTCTGTACCACTTTCTGTCATCAGTCACAGCTGCCCACACCCAGTCAGAAACATCTTCACTGCATCAGCTGCTGAGAATATCTGAGGATATCAGACTGCAACTCTTAATGTTGTGAAAACCTAAGAGGTCTGAGGGAAGCCTATGTATTATGAGGGGTAAAGGTAATCCTGTCATGCCTTAGAGGTACATAGGGATATGGTGCTAGTGCCCATATTTTCCTTGACCTGTCAGCACACTAGAGGGTGATGTGGTCAGTATCATGCCTGGCCTCCTTTCCTTCCCCAACTCCAGAAGAAATCGAGTACCCATTTCTACAGCTGGGTGAATGGGGTGCCTCCGGGCAGATTCGAACCCCCAACCTTCGCCATGAGAGATCAGTGCACTAACCACATCGCCACTCAGACACCTTATGAAGGGCAAGTCATAAAAAAATAACTTTTCTTCATTGCTTATCTATCCTGTTATTCACAATTGAGGAAGTTCCTTAAGTATTAATCACAGACATACGTTTTATTTTGGACGTAAGTATGCAAATGTCTGTATGTTTGACGTCATGAAAGCTTTGAATTCAGAAAAGCATTATCTCATAAGTTTTTCATTGAACATTTCCCATTAGTTTTATGGTTAACATTGCCTATTCTAGTGAATATTTTGTCATAAAATTTTGTTCAGAGTTCCAGTAAACATTTCTTCATAATTTTTGTTTTATGATCTGGTAAACATTTTGTCATGGTTTTTCATCTTGTGCTTCGAGTTCTGATAAACATTTTTGTCAAACATTTAGTTTCTGAGCTTTGAAAAAAACATTTCCTCTTTGCTGTTTATTGGAAAGTCTAAGCCATATTTTGGCAAGTATTTCCTCTGTCACATTGTAATAATTTGGTATAAGCCATATTTTGGCAAGTATTTCCTGTGTCGGGTTGTAGCGGTCACAGTATGTGGTTTTCTCAAATTATTCTTACATCTCACATCCTTCCCATGCTGTTAAATGCGACCTAGGGCTCGCATGTATTTCACCATGTTTTTCTGTTTTCAGCGAGTTTTTCAATCTCATCAAGGGATCTTATGCCCACTAAACTGGCCTCTATCAACAATGTCCTCTTTAGAATTTCACGTGGTCGACCTCTTTTTCTTTGTCCTGTTGTGTTCCATTTGATATCTTGTTTTGAGATTCTGTGATTGCTTCTTCTCATCATGTGGCCGATATATGTCCATCTCCTTTCTTTGATCACTGATGAGACAAGTTGTGTACTTATCTTCCTTATCTCTGCGTTGGTCTTGAATTCATTCCATTTTATATAGAGGATTTTCCTTAGACATTTGTTTTCAAATACTTGATGTTTCTTGATTATTTTTTTGTTTTGTTTTGTTTTGATGTTACATAACATTACTTTGTTGTTGATTGTGTTGACTGGAGTTAAATGGTTAATACTGAAGTAGTTAGTAAACTCTTAGCCTGCCTTTAAAATATCCTTCGAAAACAATTGGAAAGAAATTAAAAATTTTATGGCTTTTTATCCCCATATTTACGGGGTTGTGATTTTAAATTGGCGAACTACTTTGCGAGCCCTATGTGACGTCTAACGGCACGGGAAGGATATAAGATATAAGATAAGATAAGATTTTAAACTGTTATAAATGCTAGCAATGAGCAACATATCATTTTCTGTTAAAGCAAGACAAATATGATTTTTTTTTTGTAGCAAAAAATGCTTGTATGTCATGGATTCTTGGTAGTTTAAGAGTTAACATTGAGCTAGTTAGTTAATACTGCAGTAGGCAAATTATGCTCGTATGCTGTTAATATATACTGTTAATATTGGCATTGGTTAGTACTCAGATAGTCAGTACTGTGCTTTTTAGTTAATTGTGGCTGTTTAACATGGGGCTGAAGATGCTACCCATAGCTGACATGCTAACATCAGGGTTGGTGAAACATAGCGACCAAGATCCTATCCCGTCTCTCCTTTGGTACCCTTAGTAAGCCTAGTCTTGCTGATGGGGCAGGGATCACCATAGTCCCCATGGTGATGGAGTCTGCTAAAGAAGCATTCACACCCCCTGCTTTTTATCTGCACTCTGGGACTTAAAAAATAGCTGTCATAACCTTCTCTTAGGCCGGTGTGATGCTGCACCTCAACATGATAACCCTCTCCTAGGCCGCCGTGGTGCTGCGCCTCAACATGATAACCCTCTCCTATGCTGGCGTGGTGCTGTGCCACAACATGATAACCTTCTCCTATGCTGGCGTGGTGCTGTGCCACAACATGATAACCCTCTCCTATGCTGGCGTGGTGCTGTGCCACAACATGATAACCTTCTCCTATGCTGGCGTGGTGCTGTGCCACAACATGATAACCTTCTCCTATGCTGGCGTGGTGCTGTGCCACAACATGATAACCCTCTCCTATGCTGGCGTGGTGCTGTGCCACAACATGATAACCTTCTCCTATGCTGGCGTGGTGCTGTGCCACAACATGATAACCTTCTCCTATGCTGGCGTGGTGCTGTGCCACAACATGATAACCCTCTCCTAGGCTGGTGTGATGCTGCACCTCAACATGACAACCCTCTCCTAGGCAGCGTGATGCTGCGCCTCAACATGATAACCCTCTCCTATGCTGGTGTGATGCTGCGCCTCAACATGATAACCCTCTCCTATGCTGGTGTGGTGCTGTGCCTCAACATGATAACCCTCTCCTAGACTGGTGTGATGCTGCACCTCAACATGACAACCCTCTCCTATGCTGGTGTGGTGCTATGCCTCAACATGATAACCCTCTCCTAGGCAGCGTGATGCTGCGCCTCAACATGATAACCCTCTCCTATGCTGATGTGATGCTGCGCCTCAACATGATAACCCTCTCCTATGCCAGCATGATGCTGCACCTCAACATGATAACCCTCTCCTACGCCACCATGGTGCTGTGCCTCAACATGATAACCCTCTCCTAGGCTGGCGTGATGCTGTACCACAACATGATAACCCTCTCCTACGCCACCATGGTGCTGTGCCTCAACATGATAACCCTCTCCTAGGCTGACATGATGCTGTGCCTCAACATCATAATCCTCTCCTAGGCCGACATGATGCTGTGCCTCAACATCATAATCCTCTCCTAGGCCGACGTGAGGCTGTACCTCAGCATCATAACCCTCTCCTAGACCTATGTGAGGCTGTGCCTCAACATGATAACCCTCTCCTAGGCTGACGTGATGCTGTGCCTCAACATGATAACCCTCTCCTACGCCACCATGGTGCTGTGCCTCAAAATGATAACCCTATCCTACGCCAGCATGATGCTGCACCTCAACATGATAACCCTCTCCTACGCCACCATGGTGCTGTGCTTCAACATGATAACCCTCTCCTAGGCTGGCGTGATGCTGTACCACAACATGATAACCCTCTCCTAGGCTGACATGATGCTGTGCCTCAACATCATAATCCTCTCCTAGGCCGACATGATGCTGTGCCTGAACATCATAATCCTCTCCTAGGCCGACGTGAGGCTGTACCTCAACATCATAACCCTCTCCTAGACCTATGTGAGGCTGTGCCTCAACATGATAACCCTCTCCTAGGCTGACGTGATGCTGTACCACAACATGATAACCCTCTCCTAGGCCGGCATGATGCTGTGCCTCAACATGATAACCCTCTCCTAGGCTGACGTGATGCTGTGCCTCAACATGATAACCCTCTCCTAGGCCGGCATGATGCTGTGCCTCAACATGATAACCCTCTCCTAGGCTGACGTGATGCTGTACCACAACATGATAACCCTCTCCTAGGCCGGCATGATGCTGTGCCTCAACATGATAACCCTCTCCTAGGCTGACGTGAGGCTGTGCCTCAACATGATAACCCTCTCCTACGCCACCATGGTGCTGTGCCTCAAAATGATAACCCTATCCTACGCCAGCATGATGCTGCACCTCAACATGATAACCCTCTCCTAGGCCGGCATGATGCTGTGCCTCAAAATGATAACCCTCTCCTACGCCAGCATGATGCTGCACCTCAACATGATAACCCTCTCCTACGCCACCATGGTGCTGTGCCTCAAAATGATAACCCTATCCTACGCCAGCATGGTGCTGTACCACAACATGATAACCCTCTCCTAGGCCGGCATGATGCTGTGCCTCAACATGATAACCCTCTCCTAGGCTGACGTGATGCTGTGCCTCAACATGATAACCCTCTCCTACGCCACCATGGTGCTGTGCCTCAAAATGATAACCCTATCCTACGCCAGCATGATGCTGCACCTCAACATGATAACCCTCTCCTAGGCTGGCGTGATGCTGTACCACAACATGATAACCCTATCCTACGCCAGCATGATGCTGCACCTCAACATGATAACCCTCTCCTACGCCACCATGGTGCTGTGCCTCAACATGATAACCCTCTCCTACGCCAGCATGGTGCTGTACCACAACATGATAACCCTCTCCTAGGCCGGCATGATGCTGTGCCTCAACATGATAACCCTCTCCTAGGCTGACGTGATGCTGTGCCTCAACATGATAACCCTCTCCTACGCCACCATGGTGCTGTGCCTCAAAATGATAACCCTATCCTACGCCAGCATGATGCTGCACCTCAACATGATAACCCTCTCCTAGGCTGGCGTGATGCTGTACCACAACATGATAACCCTATCCTACGCCAGCATGATGCTGCACCTCAACATGATAACCCTCTCCTACGCCACCATGGTGCTGTGCCTCAACATGATAACCCTCTCCTAGGCTGACATGATGCTGTGCCTCAACATCATAATCCTCTCCTAGGCCGACATGATGCTGTGCCTGAACATCATAATCCTCTCTTAGGCCGACGTGAGGCTGTACCTCAACATCATAACCCTCTCCTAGACCTATGTGAGGCTGTGCCTCAACATGATAACCCTCTCCTAGGCTGACGTGATGCTGTACCACAACATGATAACCCTCTCCTAGGCCGGCATGATGCTGTGCCTCAACATGATAACCCTCTCCTAGGCTGACGTGATGCTGTGCCTCAACATGATAACCCTCTCCTAGGCCGGCATGATGCTGTGCCTCAACATGATAACCCTCTCCTAGGCTGACGTGATGCTGTACCTCAACATGATAACCCTCTCCTAGGCCGGCATGATGCTGTGCCTCAACATGATAACCCTCTCCTAGGCTGACGTGATGCTGTACCACAATATCATAACCCTCTCCTAGGCCGGCATGATGCTGCACCTCAATATCATAACCTTCTCTTAGGTTGATGTGATGCTGCACCTCAATATCATAACCCTTTCCTAGGCCGGCGTGATGCTACACCTCAATATCATAACCTTCTCTTAGGTTGATGTGATGCTGCACCTCAATATCATAACCCTTTCCTAGGCCGGCGTGATGCTGCACCTCAATATCATAACCTTCTCTTAGGTTGATGTGATGCTGCACCTCAATATCATAACCCTTTCCTAGGCTGGCGTGATGCTGCACCTCAATATCATAATCTTCTCTTAGGTTGATGTGATGCTGCACCTCAATATCATAACCCTTTCCTAGGCCGGCGTGATGCTGCACCTCAATATCATAACCTTCTCTTAGGCTGACATTGCTGCGCCTCAACATCTTAACTACATCAGCTGCAAAGAACAGCAGCTTGCAGTTCCAGGGCAGAAGAAGAAGAAGAAGAAGAAGAAGCTGTTTAATACTGTAGTAGCTAGAGCTGTATGGCTAATATTATAAGTTAGCTTAAGCTGTGGTTGCTCAAGTTTCAACATTTAAAGAAGAACATGTTCTCTCTCATAGGTTTCTGTATGGAATGGTTCACGTGTACTGAGCAGACAGGGCTGGATATTCACCTGTATTGTTCTGTCATCTGAGAATGAATAGAATCTCTTTCAATACAGATTTTATATATTTAATTAGTTAGAGTTTAAAATAAAGTAGTCAGAAATTGAGAGCTTTTGGGGGGGGGGGGAAGGATGGGACTGGGGCAAGGGAGAGATTGTGCGTATGTTTCAGAAAGTAGGGAGAGAAGAGAAGAGACAAGAAGACAGTGCGGCGTCTGATGCTGTTGTGTAGTTAAATCATTGAATTTAATTGCTAGATATATGCAGTGAAAGTCCAAAAATCCAGATGGCTTGAGAACTGGGTCGATCTGAGAGATTGTGCATATGTTTCAGAAAGTAGGGAGAGAAGAGAGGAGACGAGAAGATGGTGCGGCGTTTGATGCTGTTGTGTAGTTAAATAATTGAATTTAGCTGCTAGATATATGCAGTGAAAGTCCAAAAATGCAGATGGCCTGAGAACTGGGTCGATCTGAATTTTCTGGGTTTTTTTTTTTCTGGATTTTCAAGCGGTGCTTTTTGTAAATTCAACTTTAAGATAAAATAAAGAAGAGATGACCGGGTAAGTTTTCACAATTCGTTCATTTACCAATTAAAGCATCCTTCATTTATCAAAACGAGCAGTTTTAAATAAAAGTCTGCATCTGACAAAGATGTAAGTAAAAAAGAATTTTCATGACAAGAAAAAAAGAAAGGAGTGTTGCTTGAAGATGTGTTTGGAAATGAACAGTGTAGAAGAAAAATTCGGTATACAGTTGAAAGTTGGTAGTTTAGATGGACCTTACAGTTGTCAAGAAGTAGCAGGTACTTTGTTTTTTTGTTCAGACAAATGGATGGAACAAAATCCTGAACAAACCAATCTCTGAATATATCGTCAATCCCAGCATTCATTTGGGCTTTAAAAGTAAATGGTTCTTGAAAGATCCGTGGACAGTGAAATTTTCAGAAGACCAGAAGTTTAATCTTATGCTGCTTTGGCACTTTTAAGAATGGTTACTCTTTATTTCTTAAGCTCAAAACTTGTATTGTTTTCATTCTTGGTTTCTGGTCATAGTTTTTGTGAATAAACAGTTCTGGTAAGCTACCATTTCATCAGCTCGGTTACAGAATGCCCATTAAATTTTAAAACGTTTTGTTAATTTTCAGAAAGTCCAGATGTTGGTTGGTTCAGGTTTATGGCTTTTTTTTTTTTTGACAGACTTTTAGTGTACTTTGAAGTACTGTTGCTGATGGTGTTGTTCAGGGTAGTTTGATATGATTCATTTTCCTTTGACTAAGTTGTCTTATGGGTGATGGTTTTAGTGAAAGTTGCACTGTCTCATGAAATCTGTATGAGGTTTTGTGTCCATTTTATAACTGTAAATGTTTGCGCTGTTTTATCATTTTGTTATCTTTTTATTACTTTATTTTTATCTTCTTTTATGATCATTACATGTCAGCCAGTGCAATAATTTGTTACACCAATGTGATATAGTTTGTATGTGTTAAGAAACTTTTGAACATATTTGTTATAATAAAGTTTGAAGAATCAGTGTGTCGCAGTCAGGAAAAGTTCTGCGTGCTTTTTTCTGGTGTGTAGTGTATTTACTTAAATATTTTGAACACATTAAACGTCATGAGAGTTTAGAGAAGACCGTCTTGGAAGGGTACATAATGGGAAAAAGAAAGAGAGGAAGCCCAAGGCAAAAATGGCTCTGCAGGACATCATTGATAATCTGCAAATGGATGCATCAGCAGCAGGGCATCCTGCTTACAACTGAGAGGCCTACAGAAGAGCTGTTAGGGAAGCAACATTCCGGAAGGGACAAGCAAATGACTGACTGACTTTTAGTTGTAGCACACGTGCAGGAAAATTTCACAATCAGTTCATCAGTTTTTAACTTTTTTTTTCTTTCAGTACTGTTTTTGTTCGATATGGATGGCAGAAGTTCTTTGTTACAGAGACTATAACAAGTACATAGATCTTTCTCACTGCAAATGTGATACCTGAATGACTTTTTAAAAAAAAATTTTTTGTTGTTGAGTTGTGTAGTTCAAATCACGGAATCAAAAGACATGAAAAAAAAAAATCTTCCCAGGTAGAAGTTAAAATAGTGCTTGACTTTCTGTCGTTTGTCTTTATGTCCTGAGCTCAGTTCGAATGTTGCTGACAGAATTGATTAAAACGTGCTGGTGTCTTGTATGAACGTTGGCGGCCTTGTAGATTCTTTGTTACTGGCAGTTCAGAGCTCCTCCAGTCTGTCACTGTGAGGTCGGGGAGTATGATGCCAAACAAAAATGTCATGTTAAATGACAAGAAGAACTGTAAAGGAACTGGTGTCATCGGTTACTGCACACAAGTGGTTTCCCAGACTATGTGGTATTGCTCCTCTCAGGGCAGTAGGAAGATCCAGGTGAGGGAAAACAGTTGGGGGGGGGAGGAAAACACTTAATAAAGATGAGGTGTGTGCACACATTGAGGCACTTGACAGGCGGCGGCCCAAGAGAAGTTAGGAACCGCTGCAGTCTGCTGAAGGATGTATTAAGGATGATCTTAACTATCAATTATTACAGTTTGAGAACCTCTGGGACAGTCTAGTTTATCAATGCCGTCAGTTTCCTTTCTTTTTAATTTAGATCTTCCTTTTTTTCACACCCATCCATTTGAGTTTTATTTTTGAGATTATGAAATATAATTTTAAAAATGAACTAGTAGATAAACTGAATAAACTGTTTTATTCCTCTATAATTAATAATAAAATTTGCTATTGAAGTTTTTGTCTTAAAGAAAAAAAAGTGATACAGGATAGGCAAGGGTTAAAGTTTAAAGTACTTAGTCTTTCAGATTAAATTCTCATGTATTGTAAAAATACATGTTTTCACAAGTCTCCATACAAAGCTAAAGGAGCACATTTTAAATTCTGTTAACACCAAAATGTACTAAGACAAGTGCACCTTGAGAGTGTAATTAAAGATACAATTTTCTTAAGCGTGTATGGAGACTTCTGGAACACCCTAAATGTGAAAGAAGTTTGTCAGGCACCCACATTATGTTTGGGACAAGGGAGTTGTACTCTAGTCTAAGATGAAATGATTATTTAAGTGTTGCATGCGTTATTTATAAATATTTTATTTATTAAACTGTTATTTACAAAACTTTGAGCTGTTTGTGACATTTCCTATTCCAGAGAATTTATTTGTTTGGGTGTCTAGATTTCCAATATCATCATCATCATAATTATCATCATCATCGCCTTTCACTCCCTCAAGAGCATAGGCCATAGACAAAGGCTTTCCAGTCATCCCTGTTCTTGGAATTATTCTCTGCTTCCTTCCATGTGTATCCCTTGTCTCTGAACACTGTCATAATTTCTCTTCTCCAAGTAAGTCTAGGTCTTCTGTGTTTTCTATTTCCTTGAGGATTCCATGTCAGTGCCTGTCTTTCTATGTTGGTATCAGGTTTCCTCAGAATGTGGCCAGTCAACCTCCACTTCCTAGACATGATTTGTAGGTTCACAGGTTCTTGTCCTGCCCTTTCCCAGACCTCCTCATTCCTGATCTTGCCCCTGCCATTTAATGTTTAAATTAGATTTCCAATTTGCGTTACATATTTTAAGCTTCTGCATTTCGGCGTCCGCAGTTCATGATGAGCTTACTGCCGAGTAGTTGAAGCTCGAGTGAGAGTTGCTAGATGTAGCCGAGCCGGAATCAATATCCTTTCCCCACCATCTTGCGCTGAACCTGTGAGGAGGCTCGCACATTACTTTAGCCTATCAAAAATAGGACGGGCTGTCGTCCTCTCCGTGGAGGTGGAGTCTGCCTGTCTAAAATGGCAAGGAATGTCGCTTTTTTGAGAGATTGGTGTCAGTGTCTGAGCAAACAATGAAGTATCCATAGTCACTAAGCCAGACTGTGGTCTTCTTTTCCAGATGGCGCTACTGGGAGGTGGAACAGAGTTTTTTTAGTTAGCTTTGGTATGCCCCCCCCCCCCAATGCAAAGCAGTCAGGTATCGGATGCTGGCCCCATTACTTCCATCAGAGGACACGTATGGTCCCAGTGAGTGCTGCCTGCCCCCAAAAAAAACATCCACTGCTGAATGAGAACCTGACTGAGACAAAACCCTGTCTGCATATTCGTCCTGCTCTTGTGGATTCATGGATATACTTCTTTAACCTGGCAGTCTCATTCAGCTGAAGTACTGCATCATTGCCCTCCCAAACATGGAAACAACAAAACTGTCAACATTTTAATGTATAGGCCAGTAATATGTACAGGAAATCAAAATCCTGACAAACACAGACCATAAAAACATAATTTTTTATTAGAAAGATCACAATCTGGTTAACGGCATATTTAAAAACTGTTGCCATATCAAGATAAACATACGATGTAACATCAGTTATCACATACAGAACTTTATTAGACACCAGGACATCCATATGTAAGACGTACATTAGCTCAGAACATTAGAGCATAATAAAATTATGCGTATAATAATTTACTTCATATTTACAGCTGATTTTTAAAACCGATATGCATTTACAATCAAATGATATCAAATAGAGAGTAAAAACAGATGTACACGTACACACCAAAGCACAAACGATCAGCTGTACCGCTGTGTTAATTATGTACAGAGCGTGTATTCTGATACAGTCAAAGATGCAGCAAGGCAGCCATTTCTTGACGTCTTATTAATTCATTGGATTTCTGCTACATCCTCGACCATTAACTTCGGTGCTTTATTTAATTCCACTGGTAACTTCTTGGCTTTCTTTGGCCTAGCTCTATTGCACATTTAATATACGATAGCATAAATAAGCCGGCAGGCCTTTATACGCATTTGTAAGTGTAAAAACAAACAAACAGAAACAAAAAGCCTTTTTTTTTTTTGTAGTGACTTGCACCCTAACCCACTTTATGGGTAAGGTCCCATTTTACTGTTTATTACAAGTCATGATCAGGGAAGTGGCAGTTATGTTTGATGAATCAGTTTTGTTAAGGCAGAGTCTGTCGAGAAATGTCTTTCCTGAGGCCCACATTAGGACCTGCTCTTTAGCCCTGGAGTTGCGAGCTGGTGTTCTTTGCAGCCGATGCCGTGAAGGTATTGAGGCACATCATGTCTGATGGGGAGCGGGTTATGGTGGCTATTTTTTTCAGTGCCCAAGTGACATGAAACTGCAAGGGGTGTGAAGTACTTCTTTAGCAGACTCCACCACCACAAGAGCTTTGATGATCCCTGTCCCATTAGCCAGGCTAAGCCTGTTAAGAGGTGCCAGCGGGAGATAAGGGACAGGGTCTTCGTTGGTTATGGGTCATCATAATGTCACTAGAATGTCAGCTATGGGTCGGTGATTTCCAAGTCGGATAGCATATTCCCCCCCCTCCCCCCCCCCCCAAATCATTTTCTGTAGTAAAGTTGCAGATTTTATCTATATAACATTCTAGGCAGTCTTCACTGTGGTGGAGCATATAAGGAAGTATGACTTTACAGTCATCATGTAAGCAATAATCAAACTTTCTACAGTAACTGACTGCCAAACTGGGTAGTGTTCATGTAAGCAATAATCAAACTTTCTACAGTAACTGACTGCCAAACTGGGTAGTGTTCATGTAAGCAATAATCAAACTTTCTACAGTAACTGACTGCCAAACTGGGTAGTGTTCATGTAAGCAATAATCAAACTTTCTACAGTAACTGACTGCCAAACTGGGTAGTGTTCATGTAAGCAATAATCAAACTTTCTACAGTAACTGACTGCCAAACTGGGTAGTGTTCATGTAAGCAATAATCAAACTTTCTACAGTAACTGACTGCCAAACTGGGTAGTGTTCTCACTCTCACACAAGGACTAACACTATATTCCTTATATACCTAAATGGCATGGAATATAACAAAGAAAATATGGGCACTAACTAACACTATATTCCTTATATACCTAAATGGCATGGAATATAACAAAGAAAATATGGGCACTAACTAACACTATATTCCTTATATACCTAAATGGCATGGAACATAACAAAGAAAATATGGGCACTAACACCCAAATTCCAAATTCACCTCTATGGCACACCACATGGCTCCTCTTTAAGGACTATTTGTTTAATCTTGAGAGAACAAGTCGCAGAAAATAACATTCTCAGATACTCACTATCCTAAATAATGGATACATATTCTGAATGTTAAATAAATGTTAAAATAACCGAGGCAGAAAGAGATCCTTTAACATTTAATCTGAAGAGCCAATGGAGCATATGCCGATGGCACTATAT
This sequence comes from Achatina immaculata, assembly GCA_009760885.1. Classification (NCBI taxonomy): domain Eukaryota; kingdom Metazoa; phylum Mollusca; class Gastropoda; order Stylommatophora; family Achatinidae; genus Lissachatina; species Lissachatina immaculata. Next base: position 14,109,410 of record CM019700.1, read on the forward strand.
TGCATTTTTACTTACGTACACTTTGTTATTTTGAAGAGATTCTGTGATATACAGTAGAACGTTGATTATCCAAACTAAATTGGGACCATTAGTTTGGATAATTAAACATGCACGAACGTACTCAGTTCGTAATTACAGTTAAGCTTAAAGTCAATTATTGAATGGAAGAGTATTTCTGGTGTATTTTGAAAGGTGATTTATTACACAAAGTAATCGATTTTTTAAAATTGTAAATATATGTAATGTAATAACTAAAGATTTTTTTCCGACCAATACGGCCCCGAGGTCGACCCAGCCTCGTAAAATGGGTACCAGAGAAAATCTGGGAAGTAAAGGCAGCGAGGAAAGGAACTGGTCACCCTACCTCATACGCTGATGACCCAGCATAATGAGGTCTCTAACGCTTCACCCCCTACGGCATTTGCTATGGGACTATCTTTACTTTTAATAACTAAAGTGTTTTGAAGCAACAGTATGTATTTATTACACAGATATACGTGTACTAATTTATACCTTCTGTACACATAGTTTTAGATGACAAAGCTACATAATTATTTTTTTGTTTGTTCCAGCAGTAAAAAAAGTAAAGATAGTCCCATAGCAAATGCCGTAGGGGGTGAAGCGTTAGAGACCTCATTATGCTGGGTCATCAGCGTATGAGGTAGGGTGACCAGTTCCTTTCCTCGCTGCCTTTACTTCCCAGATTTTCTCTGGTACCCATTTTACGAGGCTGGGTCGACCTCGGGGCCGTATTGGTCGGAAAAAAAAATCCCGCTCAGCTGGGGATTCGAACCCTCGACCATTTGGTTGCTAGACGAGTGCTCTAACCACTACGCTAGCCGGCAACAGTGGTTCGGATAACTGACGTTCTACTGTATGCACAGATTGTTCTGAAAACGATGAAAGTAATAATCACTACTACAGTAATAATTCTGATCATTCGACATCATTAAGGTCACATGTGAGACCTAAAGAACAGCAAATAATAAACAGTTTATGTTTTAAAAAACATAACAAATTACACAGTGTTTAATAAACACAGCACGTCATAAATTATTCAGTATTTGGAGGGGGGGGGGGAGGAGAAAGATAACAAATGCGATTGTACTTTGGTTAATCATGTACAAGTTTTACCAAAGTTTTTCAAATCAAAATTTGTTGCAAAAAATGTTATTAAAAAATTGTGGTTATAATGATGGATCAACAAGAACAAAGATGAACGTGCTGATGTGGTGGTGTCTACTGGATGAGGGGAGGGGAGGTGTGAATGAATTGAAGGTAAGATCGGACCGCATGTCTTCTTATGCTCCTTCAGACTCTCAATGGTCCTCATGATGGTTCAAAACAGGGCTTAGGTCAGCTACAGTTTGCCAGGTTTCTTTAAAGTAGCTTTATCTATGGGGGGTAAATATAATGAAGTGGTTTACCTTTCTCTGTGCAAACTGGCCATTGCTGACTGTCGAGTATGAAGGGATGAAAAATCTGCCTGAAGGGTTGTCCCTGTTTGTGCATTATTGAGTTCGCTTCACATCTTTCTTGCCATAGATGCTCCCTGACTTAAATGGTGTATAAGCGATGTGGATTCAGAAGACGCTGTGCTTCAAAATTTGGAACTTTTCCCGGGATAGCGATACGTAGCACAGTTCTCTCAACTTTGGTGCCATCTTGATAAGAACATCACTATCAGTTTCACAAACAACTCGTCTTCTAATCATTGTTTTCTAAACTTTTATTTGTACTGTTTGAAATTTTGATATTTTGAGGGATTACAGAAAGTAAGAAATAATTCCAGGATGCATGTACATATGTATTTGTAATACTTTGCACTATCAGTCTAGTTCACAAGCATTTGTTAATGCAAGCATAGGGGTCTTAACATGAGGAGAATGAGTACTGTAACCACACTGTGGAATAGTACTTTAACCACACTGTGGAGTGACAGGAAACAAAACAGCCAATTAAACAACTGAGGAAGACACAAATAAAGACCAGTTCAGACATAAAATATCACAAAAGAAAGTGAAGACACTAGTTGAAATACCAAAACACCTGCAGGTAGAGGACAAACAGCAGACACCCACAGGACCCCATTCTAAGACTAAACAAACAGCAGACACCCACAGGACCCCATACTAAGACTAAACAAACAGCAGACACCCACAGGACCCCATACTAAGACTAAACAAACAGCAGACACCCACAGGACCCCATACTAAGACTAAACAAACAGCAGACACCCACAGGACCCCATACTAAGACTAACCAAACAGCAGACACCCTACAGGACCCCATACTAAGACTAAACAAACAGCAGATACCCACAGGACCCCATACTAAGACTAAACAAACAGCAGACACCCACAGGACCCCATACTAAGACTAAACAAACAGCAGATACCCACAGGACCCCATACTAAGACTAAACAAACAGCAGATACCCACAGGACCCCATACTAAGACTGAACAAACAGCAGATACCCACAGGACCCCATACTAAGACTGAACAAACAGCAGATACCCACAGGACCCCATACTAAGACTAAACAAACAGCAGACACCCACAGGACCCCATACTAAGACTGAACAAACAACAACAAACCACAAACTTCAGGCTATGAACTGGACACTGCAGACTAAGTGCTCATCTCCACAAGATAAAGGTTGCACAAACAGCCCAGTGAATGAGCCAAAATGGCTCCCAGGCTCCTGAACACATACTGCACTAGATCTGCACTAAATACAGAGACCTCAGAGCCAAGAAATGGCCCTGAGAGAGAAGCATGGTGGAGAAACTCTGGGGTTCCTATGAAGACCCCCCCTGCTGACAGCAGGATTCATGGAGGCAACCCAATTCCCTGTTTAGAAAGCTGAGCATGTGAAACTGAATGCAGAAGATGAAGAGTACCTTAAAAAATGACAGCAGGTCTGGATAAGTCTTACCAATTTGTATTACTTTAAAGAACTGAAACATATTTTTTTTTTAAAATCTGTAATGGGTAGGCTAGGCAAGCCAAGGTATGTGGTAGGTTAGGTGTATTAAGTGTATTTTTGGCTTATATTTTACTTACAGTGGCTTCATCAGAGTAACTCCATTATATGTTTAGAAGTACCTGTTCTGTCCCTTGAACACTGCCCTTATGAATGTTAGTGTATACCCTGAATTGATCTTATCAATTGAGGACAATGAACTAATGTTAGAGGTCAGCTTACTGACTCCAATGAAGAGCATGAGAGGTCACACTAGAGTCTCCTGTTCTGTGTTGTCACACTAGAGTCTCCTGTTCTGTATCTGGTGTCTGTTTCTGCGCAGCTAATTTCTCCCAGTATTTCCATCTCTCTTTCTCCCATTCATGTGAGCCTGAAGATGTGTTCCTTGTATAACTATCACCTTGAGCAAGGGCGTGATTCAGCTGGGAACTTGTCAAAGATGGTATTAATGTTGATGACGGCGATGATGGAGACTGGAAGAACTGCTTTGGAGATGGAGTTTGGGGCACAGGTGGGGTTGAAATAATCCAGTGTCCAGATGAACCACTGTCAGAGCCGCTGTGGTTGTTCAGTGCAGAGGAGTGACCGCTGCTGGCGCTAGAGTAACTCTTTTCTCGGACATACAGCGGCCGTGGAATGTTCAGGCTTTGGTTAAACCCTTCTGAATAGGGCCGGTCAAGTTTGCCCAACTCCAACCTGCCTCGATGCACCACCTCCTCTTGGGTAGCAGAGTCATGGGGTTTCTTCAGTTCCGGGATCCTGTTTGGAACTGGGCTGGGATAACCGTGGCCTGACTCATACTGAAGTTGAACCGGAGGCACCGGATTCGATGATGAGGGTTTCTGGTTATCTCTTGATGTTAGCAAAGAGTTCCTGGATGGTAATGCAGGAGAGCGTGATGTAGGAGACTCTAAACTGTCATCAGCACTTTTTGTTATTCTCAGTGGACGGTGAGATGCTGAAGTTTGCCTGCGAGCGAACGCAAGGAGGTCTGCATCGCTGTTCACAGTGTGATATTGTGTTGGATAGCTTGCTGAATCCTCAAACACACTAGACGTAGATTCTGGATCTGCCTCAATCCTGGGGATATTTACAAGCATTTTTTTTAATGGGTTATAAAATATAGGGTGCTCGTAAATTATTCATCTCATTATATACCAAAGTATCAGAAATACAAAAAGTGTTTCAGAAAGAAAAGCCACATCATTACATTCACTGACTATGAAAGTTTACAGAGCACATTGTTATTATTATCAATAAGCCTCTACATGGGCACACTGAAGAGAGACATACAGCCAAACTAAATACACAGTTGCTTTTTAAAATCACATAAATCTCTTCACAATTGTTTCAAGTGAAAGAACGGGAATTGCTTAAAGAATAACTCACTGATTTTGATTGGCCAGGTGTCTGAGTATTTTGTCAGCCGTTTCTTGATTGGATTCAATCAATAATCTCAAGACTTCATCCCGAAGGGTGCCAGAAATCTGTTGGTTAGAAAAATGACTGGTTGTATGCTGTAACAGGAAAAAAGCCATTACATAGTTATCATTTGCATTCAACATACTCTTCTAAGAGCGAGCAGCGTATTTAGAGGCCGCAGATATGGAGAATTATAAATAATTTAATGTCTCCCCATTAAATGACACTTTATTAGTGATACTGCGTGGTACCCTAGTTGTTGTAATGCACTTTCTGGCCAGGCACCACCAAATTCAGAACCTTTTCTTGCTAGGGCAACTGGTTTTGCTCTGACTGTCATGAAAACAGCAGTGCATCCTGACCTGGCTGAACTTAGTTTTCTAGCCTCTGATGACTGTGACTTTAGCCTCTTCTCCATGTCAGAGAGTGGCCTTGAAGGAAGACCTCAGAATTGTGTATGAGTACTGTAGCACCAGTGAGAACCCTGATAAAATGAAGCGGCAAGAAATGAACACACAACCACTGAAAAGCAAAGTTGGTATCAGTTCGGCCAATCTTTCTCAAAATGAACAGAAATCTGCACACAATCTCAAGGTCCCTGCCGACAGGGTAGAGTATCTTGGCCTTCTATAATCTTCGATCCTCTGTGCACCTAAACATGGTTGTCACTGAGCATATCCCATCCCACAATGCCAAACCACCTCCGATTTCTCCTGTTCCCATTCGGTGCTCTAGCCTACCTCTCCTCCAAACATACCCCACAAATTTTGATTGTTGATTTCTGACCCTCATTATAATTTTCCTTGTTTCTTCTGCTCTTTCAGAACTTCCTCATTTGATTTTCTCGCAGTCCATGGTACCTTCTTTTCTTATGAACCACATTTTAGCTGATTCCAGCCTGATATTATTAATAAGTTCGCAGACAAGTTAGTTTTCATCATCATCATCATCATCATCATTGCCTTTCACTCCCTTGAGAGCATAGGCCGCAGATAAAGGTTCTCTAGTCATCCCCTGTTCTTGGAACTATTCTCTGCTTCCTTCCATGTGCGTTCCTTAGTTTTCATACTGCCACTTAAATACAAATTCTTTTCTATTCATATACAAAAACTGAAGGCAAGCTAGATTGTTCCATTTATACTAATGTCACACACCTCTTTTACTTCATTTATATGTGCAGGAAACTCTCTACCGTAGAGAGCGGAACAACAGCACAACTCCTTCAGATCATCAGAGGAAGTACCCCCCCCCCCTCAGACAAGTGTTTCGGCCGTATTAAACTCCTGACACTCTGGGGGGGGGGGGGGTGGGCCCCTCTGGGTCATGACTCCCAGAGGTCTTGTGAGTTGTTGCTTTTTTTTTTCCGTCCTGGGATTGAACCCATGATCTTCCAGTTGGCACTGCACTTTTGAAGTGCGTCTTTAGCGATTTAGCTACGGAGGGCTGGTATTGGTTGTGGCAATTGAAATTACTTATGTTCCCAATGCTTGTTTCGCATACTCCACATCCAGCATGAGGCCTTTTCTGCTGTTTCTGAAAGGCTTCTCAATGCCCTTGCTCTTGCTTGTCCCTTAATGCCCAGTTGCTTACATAGGTCATATGCTGATGTTGCTACGAATCCTCTTGCTTCCACTTCTACAGCTATCACTTTTGCCCTGATTCCTGCCCCCTGCCTCAGTTGCTTGACAAGATCATTGTACTTCTCCAATTTGAATAAATGCTGTTCCTCTATTCTAGTTTCGTATGGGACCGTAAGCTCGATCATTATTAATTCCTGTTCTTCTGTGGAGTACACTACAATGTCTGGTCGCATTCCTGTGTTATTGATGGCAATCGGGTATTCTCTTCTTCCTGGAAGGTTCGCTATCACATCCCAGTCATTTGTACCATCTAGTATTGATGGTAAGGTAATGTCCCTGATTTCAATATTTGATGTCGTACCAGCGCCTATGAAGTATTTAGGTGGGACCTCAACTCTTTTGCTTTATCTTTTGCCCTGTCTACAATGGCTAATAGTTCCTGCAACACTCTGTTGTGCCGCCAGGTGTACCGTCCTTGCCCTAAAGACACTCTACATGCTGACAGCACATGTTCCAATGTTTGCCTTTCGTTGCAGAGAGGGCACTTTGTATCTTTGTTATTTTTGCACCCACTTTCAAGTATGTGAAATTTATAAAGAGAATTTAATTTATGTGGTTCTAATAAGGTGGCTGGAAACAGAGTCTGGCTGAGTTCAAAAGCAGTGGCTGGAGTCTCTGAGGAGGTCAGTCAGTCATTTGCATGTCCCTTGTGGAACTTTGCCTCCCTAACAGCTCTCCTGTAGGCCTCTCGGTTGTAAGCAAGATCCCCCGCTGCTGATGCAACCATTTGGTGATTATCAACGATATCTTGCAGCCATCTTCGCCTTGGTCTTCCTCGCTTTCTTTTCCCTATTATGTACCCTTCCAAGACTGTCTTCTTTAAATTATCATGATGTTTAATGTATCAAAAATATCTAAGTTTTCTCTGTTTAATCCTCTTTAATAGTCAACCTTCTTCAATATTAAGTTCTTGTAGTATGGATATATTCTTCTTTTTTTTTTTTCTTTTCATGATATTTGAAGAACTCTTCTGCAGCATTTACATTCAAAGGCATTTATCTGAGAAGGTAAAGCTGATTAAAAATATGTTCCATCTTTATGCTAGGACATGCTGGAGTATAAGGTAATGAACTAGTGGGCAAACTTGCAGGCAATGGTCACTGTGGAAAACAGACGAGCAGTGGACTGGACTGATATATTTAATGAGTTTAAGGAGGCTGGCCACATCAGGGATTCCCGTGATGACTGCGATATCCGAGACCATGGACAGACTGCTTGTGCATAATGTTAAATGGGGTGTAGCCAGACGATAATGCTACGTAGGGAGCCAAAGAAGACTGACAAACCAACAAAGATCTGGTGTTGTCGGTCGTTGCACACTGGGGGAGATAACTGAGGAGGGGATTGGGGCATTTATAGACTACTTGTCCAATGCGCAGTGAGGATGATCTGTCGACTAACTAATACACGTGGTTCTGTCTCCATGGAAACTGCGAACGGGATGTTCTTTGTAGTTGATGTGGTGAAGATGTTGAGGTACAGCATCATGACAAAGGGGGGGGGGGTAGGTTATGGCATTGATTTTTTTCATTTTCTGAGTGGAGTTAGAATTGAAGGGGGGGGGGGGGAATACTTCTTTAGTAGACTATACCGCCATGGGGAATATAGACAACCCTGTCCTACTGGTCAGGCTGGGCCTATTATTGGGGGTACCAACAGAGAGGTTTGACAGGATCTTGGATGGGTATGGTTTGCAGCTCTCAGCACAGCTGTAGGACTGTCAAATTAGACAGTGTCTCCATCTCTCCTTAGAGTTACAGTGCCTAATATACCCATATACCTAAAACACCCAGATTTTCATGAGCGTGTCACCATATTTGAGGGTAACGTAATCAGTATCACACCTGGCCACCCTTCCTCCTCCACCTCCCAAAAAAGAGCCAGGTACCCTTATCTACACCCGAGTGACCTTGGTACCCCTGGCTACATTTGAACTATCATGTCATGAGAAACAAGTGACTAACCACTTTGCTACTCAGATACCTGCAAAGAATAGGAAACGGTTAAATATCTAACATGACTGAGCATATGCAACTCAAACTCTACCTCAAAGAGCTCGTGATGGTTGTCAATCATATCTTTGACAACTCCGATAACTTCTTTGCTCTGCTCAACCCGCTCTGTCGACTCGGACATTAACTCTTTGTCACTTGAAGTCTTCGTGCTGTGGAGAATGTTCGGTCCGAACAGTGTGGCCAGGTTATGCGTATCCATTTTGTTGCCAGAAACCTTAAAGTTGAAAGATGGTTCACATTTAAGCGCGTACATACATTAGAAAACAAACGCCTAAGGAAAATACTCGATATAAAGTGGAACGAATTCAATAACAACGCAGAGATAAGACAGATGAGCAAACAACAACCTGTTTCATGGGTGATCAGAAAAAGGAGAAGGGCGTATGTCGATCACGTGATGAGAAGAAAAAGTCAGAGAATCCTAAAACAAGCTATCAAGTGGAACACAACAGGCCGAAGAAAAAGAGATGGACCACGTGTAACTTTAAAGAGGCCAGTTTAGTAGGCATACAATCCTTTGATGAGGTTGAAAAGCTCGCCAAAAACAGGAAAACTTGGCGAACTACCACATGATCCCTACGTGATGTTTAACAGCACAGGAAGGATGTAAGGTGTAAGATACATTACAAGTTGCAGTCTTCTGGTAACATACAAATAATAATGGTAGCTACGGATAGGTCATGTTATCTCTAACACTCAACACACTACACTCACTGAAGCAGGCATTCTGGTTAAACAATGAATTATTTTTTTCTGATTGGCAACTAAGAGTCCAAACTTTGACAACGAACACTCCATATACTTTCGTGTGTATACTAAACCACGTATAAATTCTGAAACTTACATTTTACACCCTTCCCGTGCCGTTAAACGTCATATAGGGCTTCTGCCGAGCTTTTTTGCCGAGCTTTTCAATCTCGTCAAGGGATTTTATGCCTACTAATTTGGCTTCTCTTAACAATGTCCTCTTTAGAGTTTCACGCGGTCGACCTCTTTTTCTTTGGCTTGATAGCTTGTTTTGAGATTATGTGATTGTTTCTTATACTTTTATCTTTGCCCTCTACTGAGGGAGAGGGAGAGAGATAGGATTGCCGGATGTTCTTGTTTTGCAGGACAGTCCCAGTTTTTAAATTAAAAAAAAATTCATTGTCCTGAATAATGCTTTTGGGACACCTATTTGTCCCAGTTTGTGTTTCTCCTTTCAAATGAAAGAATTTTGCACTGGATTTCTTCTCTCTTCCTGCAATTTCAGGTTGGCAGAATTGCTATACACATTTTAAAACAACAATACAGTGGAAACGTAATTTGTTATCCCTGTTTCAACAACAACCAATACAAAAAGCAGCTAGAAAATCACACAAAATAATCCAAACTACAAGAACAACTTGAAAATGATCATCCCCCGCCCCTAAAAAATAGCGGAGCAACAAGCAGAAAATCATAATAAAACAATACAAAACAACAACCAGAAAATTACAAAATGCAATACAAACAAGAGCAACAACTAGAACGTTATAACAAACAATACAAAATTTAAGAACAACAACAAAAAAGTTATTACAAACAAAACAAACACAAGAACAACAAGAAAGTCACAACAAGCAATACAAACAACAAGAAGTACAACTAGAATATTAGAACAAACAATACAAGCAAGAACAACAACTGGAAAATCACAAGCAACCACAAGACCAACAACAACAACATCAGCCCAAACAATGATGCCATCTAAAACAACAGCAACAACAACAACTCTCTAGCAATGACATCACAAGTAACAACCAATGAAAGACCAAAAACTACATTTTTGACTGACACGTCAAGAATGGATTTAAGGCGGCTTGATGAAGTAATTAATCTTGTAATCTGGACGTTGTGTCAAAGAGGATAAAGAGATTACACAAAGTAGATCATGTGATTCTGAAATTGTGCAGTACCACTGCTATGGGGGAGTTGTGCTGTGTGTGTGTGAGGGGGGAGGGGTAAGGAAAATTGTGAGGCAGGGGAGGGGGCATCAGAACCAAATAAGGGAAACACGTTTTTTTGTATGTTCTTATTTAAGGGACGGGGAGCGTCTCCGCTGGAGTGTGGACAAGACAAAATGGCGGTATCCTGAAAAACAATTTAGGAAGTGCCGAAATAGATTAACATTCGGTTCTGTTTATTTGTTTTGTTTTGTTTTTTTTTTAACCAAAAAAATACAGTAAGTAACATTAAGCCAAGCCGCAAAAATCGAGGAACAAATTCCATTCGCATCAGGAGATCGTGATCGTCTAAAACAATACGTGCTGTTATTTGTTTTATTTTTCTGCTCGTCTGATGTCGATTTTTTGCGAAGAATTTGTGGGAAAACGTTTTTGGACGTGATATCCTTCCTTTTACTTAATGCACTGACAAACAAGTTTCGACTGGGTCGATCAGGGCTCCGAATAAGTGGGTCGCATCTCACCATCACCGTACATTTTATCACTTCGGCGCATTCCAGCACAGCTGTCCGGACCAGCCAACCATAACTGATCAAGACCCCTTCCTCACTTTTCCTTTGATGCACGCATTAAGGTACTCAGTTTATCTGGTGGGGTGGGGAGGGTCGCTGTAGTGCCTATGGATTTGTCCGCACAGAAGAAACTTTACCTGCAATTTTGCTGTAATCTAGATCTAGAAATTGATGTAACCCACTCCCCATGCGGCACAATGCTTATGCTTCAATATCATCACCACATCGGCTGTAAAGACCACCATGCCCTTACTTCCACGGATACAGAAGAAGTAATTTCATGCGTACAGTGTCAATGGTACGTCTAGCGCAGGGAACATTGTTTGTAGCAGTAGTAGTCTTTTTTTTCCCTAGCATAAGTCTTCAGGTACCTGTTTGTATAGCTCTATCAACTATATGGGGACTTCCAGGAAACAGTAAATCAGTTCACTAACATCTGTACCAATTGCGTCGCTTCAATCACTCGTGTATATCAAGAGTCCCCCCCCCTCCTCTCTCTCTCTCTCTCCTCAGTTTACAACCCTACCATCTTGTGTTGTCTTCTGCATTCCTTTCGTTACATCTTTTCTCCGATTAATTTTTAATGTTTTTTTTTTTTTTTGTTGATTTCTCTCTCTGTGTACTAATTTTCTTCGGGGCTATTTTTAACATTTAGTATTTTTATACTATATGTGACAAGAAGAAACCAAATAAGAAATGATACCATCAGGGCAAAGGTCGGAGTAACACCAGTATTACACTATACCCAGAAACAGCAAGTCAAATGGCCTGGCCATGTTACACGGCTACCACCAGACAGTATATCACAGACAACATTCACACTAAGATTTGTAGGTAACAGAGGAAGAGGCCACCCACGCAGGAGATGGAGAGAGGATATTACAGAAGCTTTAAACATCCCATTATATGAAGCAAATCGTCGAGTCCTATCAAGACGTCTGTTCCCTCAACACCGAAAGGTATATGAGATGCAAGACAGTACAAGACAAGACAGTACAAGACAGTATAAGACAAGACAATATAAGACAAGACAGTATAAGACAAGATAAGAGAGTATAAGACAAGACACTATAAGACAAGACAATATAATACAAGACATTATAAGACAAGACAGTACAAGACAATATAAGACAAGACAATATAAGACAAGACAAGGGAGTACAAGACAAGATAAGAAAAAATAAGACAAGACAGTACAAGACAAAACAAGATAAGACAGGACAAGACAAGTATTTTTACCTTTCCCCTGATGTGCATATTTGTTTTATACAGTTATGATTAATTTTTCTTTCATTCTTTTTCTCTTTCTTTCTTTTTTTCTTTCTTTCTATTTTTTTTCAAGCATATATTCCTCACTAATCGCCACAAGCACCCGACGTCATGTCAGGTTCCAGATTTTTTTTTTTAAAATTTCAGTTTAAAATTCATAATATGTATGTCCCTTGCGGAACTTTGCCTCCCTAACAGCTCTCCTGTAGGCCTCTCTGTTGTAAGCAAGATGCCCTGCTCTTGATGCATCCATTCGCAGATCATCAACGATGTCTTGCAGCCATCTTTGCCTTGGTCTTCCTCTCTTTCTTTTTCCCATTGTGTACCCTTCCAAGACTGTTTTATCTAAATTCTCATGATGTTTAATATGTCCAAAATATTTAAGTTTTCTCTGTGTAATCTTTTATGCTTCATGGCCAAGAAACCCTGTTTTACCTCGTAATGGTGCCTCTGAAAATAGATAGTAGTCTGACCAAGTGAATAGGGACCACAGTGCGAAGACAAACCTGGTTCTGAAAAATGTATTGGGCCAAAGTTGGATACACCGTGCGAACAGGCATATAACTGCGACACAGTCCAAACATGCCCTTATGAGGGCGTATGAGAAAGAATGGAAAACAAGATTCAGAGTACTTAAATGTTACATGGAGCCAATTTTATTTTATGGATGTGAAGCATGGTCTATGAATAAGAGAGTACAACGAGAAATGGAGGCCATGGAAATGTGGCTCATAAGAAGGATGTTGAAGGTACCATGGACAGCCAAGAAAACCAACGAAGAAGTCTTAAGAGAGGCTGGAGTTAAAAAGCAAATTACAGCAAAGATAAGAGGCAGACAAACGAGAAGGACATTTTCTGAGAAGAGGAAAATTGGAACACATCGTGGCAACTGGAAAAATTGAGGGAAGAAGAGACAGAGGAAGACAGAGAGAGAGAGAGAGAGAGAGAGAGAGAGGTAGGTTACTGGATGGGCTGTCAGTGTGGCTAGGAAGAAAGTCACCGGCGGATCTCATAATCAAGTCTAAAGACAGGGAATTGTGGAGAGAGATGATCGCCTACGCCACGCAGCACGGCACTTGCCTGATTGATTGATGACAAAGAAGATACAGAACAACAAATGTGGAAGATGTGAAGTTATGTAAAGGGTATGAGAAAAAACTCGAACTCAATAAAGAAACATTATGTTATCAAACGGTCATACACAGAACCGCATATGAAGGAGGATCCCGAAGCACGTACACGCTTCTCTGGCGTGCAGAGATGACACTCTTAACTGGGCCTAAATTAAATATATTCCTTTAACAAATATTTAACGCCTTATTGTGTACAATGTGGATTTTTAAAATAAAAAAATAAGTATGTGACGGGCAAACAGGTGGAACTCACCGTTCCTCCCAGGTCGTCACTGACATCAGAAGCGTTCTGGCTAACCACAGCCAAAAATCTCAGCAGGGCCCAAAGTGTGTCCCTATTGGCAACAGGAAGCATGGAGATCAACAGTCTAACCGCTGCGTGTCGACTGTGCTCATCTTTCATGCCTGCGGGGAGACATTACATTTTTTTTTTATAACTGTCCACGCCGGTAATGAGTGAAACATGACTGAAGAGATCTATAATTATGCATGATGGTAATGTGTAAAAAATGACTGAAGAGATCTATAATTATCCATGTTGGTAATGTGTAAAACATGACTGAAGGGATCTATAATTGTCCTTGCTGGCAGTGTGTAAAACATGACTGAAGCCATCTATAACTGTCTTTGCTGGTAATGTGTAAAACATGACTGAAGGGATATATGATATTCCATGCTAGTAACGACTGAAGCTGTCCAACTGATTCTCAAATTTATATCTTTTTTTCTTTCCAAAGTAGAAATGGAGTTTTCCCCCGAGGACTGATGCTCAATGAACACATTTTGTACAAAATGTATAAATTATAAGCAGAGCCACAGAAAAGCTATCAGGTTCCCTAAAGCGTTTTCCTGAATTCTATCTCAAATAAGAAAAGAGGGGGTGGGATGGGGGAGGGGGGAGGGGGGAGTACAACCCTGACACCATCCCTCTTCCCAAAATTGAACATTTTTTATAAGCAACTGTAGTAAAGCTACATTACATCCAGAAATGAAATGTTAAAAGGTTGGACCACGTTACACAACCACTGCCAGACAGTACAAGACGGAAATCACTCACACTAAGAACTGTGGGAAACGGAGGAAGAGACTACCAGTGCAAGAGATGGAAGGAAGAAATTACAAAAATCGAAAATATCAAATTATATGAAGCAAACTGCTGAGCCCTATTAAGACTTGGATGTGAATGCTGGAAAACCACCAGAACTATAGAAAACAAGCCGAATTCCTTTCAGACTAAATGCTTACAAAGAATTAGAAGAATATTTTGGCTACACACCATAAGAAGTAACATCTTGTTGGCAGAAGTGCAGATGAAGCCACTGACAGCAATTATTGAGGAAAGACGCTGGCGATGGTTGGGACATGTGCTCCGGATGGCTGACAACTTACTACCAAAAATAGCACCAGGATAGACATCACAGGGGAACAGAAGTAAGGGCAAACCAAAGGAGACATGGAGAAGAACAACAGAAAGGATGTTGAGCAACAGAGGGCTCATTTGGGCGAGAGCAGAAAAAAAAGGGCAAAGGACAGGCGTTTGTGGAAAACCCTTGTGGAAGTCCCATGTGCCTTGGGCACTTAAGGTTCAGAGAGAGATATTAAGACATTTATTTCTCCCCTCAACAGTGAAACTTAAAAGAGGGAGGAGACAAGACAAAACAAGAAGTAATGATGGGATACTTATGCATGTATGAAGCTGGTGCACTAAAGCTATGATACCTAGCATGCACATGAAAGCAATGCTGAAAGATGCAATAACTAAAAGTTTCTTTTTTCTTCAAAGATGAGAGTAGTTATTTTCAGAAGAAAAAAAATTCAATAACTTTGGTTGCTATGGTGGTGTAGTGGTTAGTGCACTTGCCTGCAGATGAGAAGGTCCTTGCGCAGAATTTTTTTTCAGACTGACTGCCAACTAGGGTCAGCCCAGCTTCAAGAATTGGGTATCAGATGTTTCTCTAAGCAACAAAGACTGCGAGGAAATATGTCCCAACCCTAACCCTACACAAATGTTGTAGTGATCTAGAAATATGAATGCATTAACACTTCACACAATTTGAATCTTGAATGTAGGAATTAACATCATTGCAGTCGGGGCACGCCCATACATGATCTGCTCTCTGTTTTAGTAACCACCGAAGAGTATGAACTCGAAATATGCCAGTCAGCTGTTGGCTCTGACATCCTCAAAGTCTACCAGTCCACCACCTGGCTCTTCCTTTACCCCTTTTCACCCCATGAGGGGGTCCCCATGGCCCTATCCTTTACACCACTATGGTGTGTAAATGTCATGGGGAACAGATAATGTTTTTTTTTCATAAACTTTATATCGTGAACAAAATGTATTTATAGTTACGTAAAATCATCAATACCATTAAAGATCTGTATGACGGCTTTAATAATGGAGACAGCACAGAGGACATCAACAGCAGACTTACTAAAGCAAACCAGGCTTTTGCTATGCTACAGACTATATGGAAATTTAAAAAAAACTAAGCGTAAAGACGAAAATCAGGATATTTAAGAGTAATGTTCTAAGTGTACTACTCTATGGAAGTGAATGCTGGAAAATCACCAAAACAATAGAAAACAAGTTGAATTCTTTCCAGACTAAATGTTTGCGAAGAATTAGACAAATATTTTGGCCAAACACCATAAGAAATAACATCTTGTTGGCAGAGATGCAGATGAAGCCACTGACAGTAATTATTGAAGAAAGACGCTGGCGATGGGTTGGGACATGTGCTCCGAATGACTGATAACTCACTACCAAAAACAGCACTAAGATTGACACCACAGGGGAACAGAAGTAAGGGTAGACCAAAAGAGACATGGAGAAGAACAACAGAGAGGATGTTGAGCAATAGAGGGCTCACCTGGGCAAGAGCAGAAAAAAAGGCAAAGGACAGGCATTTGTGGAAAACCCTTGTGGAAGCCCCATGTGCCCTGGGCACTTAAGGTTCAGAGAGAAAGAGATGACGGCTTTATTTATGCAGTCAGAACAGAAGAGGGAATGAGTAAAAGATTCCAGATCGAAACGGGCGTGAAACAAGAATGTATACTGTCTCCGTTGTTTTAGGAAGTTTACTAAAATGCAGAAAATTGAGGCAGAGCATCTATTACATAAACTCTTCAAAGTGAAGCTTTTTATTCTCGTTCCATCTTTCTGGAACAATGAACAAAATGTTCTTTGCAGTCAATGTGGCGATTAAACTACCAAGAATGCAGTCAATGTGTCGATTAAACTACCAAGAAGCGAAAACTATAATCCGTAACCAGTGCAGATCTGAATGGAAAATGCAACTGAAATGTAAAAACGAACCAGATCCAACACCAACTACAAAGAAACCAGCAAACCATCCTCTTCCACCTAAGGACAGGCCACTGCAGACTACTAAGCCACCTCCATTGACTTAAAATGTCTCACAAGACGAGTGCCCATGCGGCAGTGGAGTCCAGACTCCAGAACATATCATTCAAGACTGCCCAAACCATGCAGACCTGAGGCGTGAGACATGGCCAGAAGACACAAGCTTTGAGGGCTCCTATCAGGATCTGGAGAGGAATGCGGGCTTTGCCATGTCGACAGGGATCAGGATCTGGAGAGGAATGCGGGCTTTGCAATGTCGACAGGGATCAGGATCTGGAGAGGAATGCGGGCTTTGCCATGTCGACAGGGATCAGGATCTGATGTGACCAACAACCTCGAACGCATAAATGTGACGAAGGTGTTGAGACACAGCATCGTGTCAACAGAGGAGTTGATTACAGCGGCTGCTTGTGCAGATCCAGATTGTAGCTAAAAGTAGTGAGGTGCAACTGCAGTAGTTGATTCCACTGCCATGGGAACTATAGCAATCCCTGCGTTGTTGGCCAGGCTGGGCTTGTTACTGGGAGCACCAACAGAGAGGAGGGAGAGGGTTTTTGCTGGTTATGATTTGCTGCCTCTAACACAAGCATCATATCCCACCGCAACATCTGCCTGTGTGGCCTGGACACTTAACAAATAAACACAAGCAGTTGGACAAAGGTCACTGACCACTTCCTGCAAAGGAAAATAAATCCATGATAAAAGATCAAAAACCTATGCTCAACACAGTCGCAGGATCATGTAGTATGAACATACAGGATCATGTAGTATGAACATACAGGATCATGTAGTATGAACATACAGGATCATGTAGTACGAACATACAGGATCATGTACTATGAACATACAGGATCATGTACTATGAACATACAGGATCATGTACTATGAACATACAGGATCATGTAGTATGAACATACAGGATCATGTAGTACGAACATACAGGATTATGTACTATGAACATACAGGATCATGTACTATGAACATACAGGATCATGTACTATGAACATACAGGATCATGTGCTATGAACATACAGGATCATGTAGTACGAACATACAGGATCATGTAGTACGAACATACAGGATCATGTAGTACGAACATACAGGATCATATAATATGAGCATACAGGATCATGTTGTATGAACATACAGGATCATGTAGTATGAATATACAGGATCATGTAGTATGAATATACTTACGTTCAGCATACAAAAAAGGCAAGTAGAGCTCTCTTGTGAGGAGAGGTTCTGGTAGATCTCGGAAGTACTCTTTTAATAGTGCACCCACATCGTGTGGATTGTGCTCCTCTGTGAGTCTGACCTCTTTACCGCTGTCAAATTCTTCTCGCAGCTGACCAAACAACAAGAAACATTTTAAAATGTTGTTCTTAATAACGCTGAAAAGTTTTTAAATACTTGATGATTTACTGCCTTAGACATAAGGAAACAGTTGGGAGAGATTTCTGATTTACTGTTTTAGCCGGAGAAACCTGAGGACAAGATTTAGGATTTATTTCTTTATTTGGAGAATCTAGAAGGAAAGATTTATGATTTACAATTTTAGCACAAAAAAAAATTAGGAGAAACATTAGTGAATTATGAAAGACAAGTTAGTGAAGTATGAAAAACAGCTTAATAAAGAATGAAAGACGACTTAATGAAATATGAAAGACAGCTTAGTGAAACATGAAAGACAACTTAGTAAAGTAAAATCATCAATATCATTAAAGATCTGTATGACAGCTTTATTAATGCAGTCAGAACAGAAGAAGGAATGGGTGAATGATTCCACATCGAAATGGGTGTGAAACAAGGATGTACACTATATCCGTTGCTTTTTAGAATTACCAGAAACTTCATAATGAACAAATTTTGCACAGATAAAATGAACATATTGTTTTAGTTGGAAAAACCAGAGGAAAAGATTTATTTTTTTTAGCTGAAAAAAAAACTAGAAGAAAAGATTTATGACTGTCTTAGTTGGAGGGAAAGATTTACAATTTATTATTTCAGTTGGAGACATAAAAAAAAATATCAAATTATTTGAAGCAAACTGCTGATCCTTATTAAGACTTGGATGTGAATGCAGGAAAATCTCTCTCTCTCTCTCTCTCTCTCTCTCTCTCTCTCTCACTCACTCACTCACTCACTCACTCACTCACTCACTCACTCACTCACTCACTCACTCACTCACTCACTCACTCACTCACTCACTCACTCACTCACTCACTCACTCACTCACTCACTCACTCACTCACTCACTCACTCACTCACTCACTCACTCACTCACTCACTCACTCACTCACTCACTCTCACTCACTCACTCACTCACTCACTCACTCACTCACTCACTCACAAACAAAACTATAGAAAACAAGCCGAAAGAAAGATTTATGATTTATTGTTTTAGTTGGAAAAAGCAGAGGTATGAGTGTTTTAGTTGGAGAATCCGAAGAAAAGATTTATGATTCACTGTTTTAGTTGAAAAAAAAAACAGAGAAAAGATTTATAAGTGTTTTAGCTGGATAAACTGTAGGGAAAGATTCATGACTTTATTATTTTAGTTGGAGAACTCAATGAGAGGGAAATTGCATGACTTATTATTTACTGACAATTTTTCTCATGAACTTTTATAACAAGTTTCTATTTGAGATCTGTCACTGTGCAACTGGAATTTACTGTTGTCAATGTTGTAAGAATACACATAAAGTAAATGTCAGGTACTGGGTGATGTTATGAATGGCAAAATATTATTCACATGAAGACTGTAATTACTGTAATGTGAATGAAATACCTGCTTGACTCTCTTTTTGGAGCAGCCAACTCTAAATATTCCAAGTGTTTTTAAACCTGGAATAGAACAATAATCATAAAATGTTTTACATATATATATATATGTAAAACTACCAAGAAGCGAGAACTATAATCTGTAACCAGTGCAAATCTGAATGGAAAAAGCAACTGAAATGTAACAACGAACCAGATCCATTACACCAACTACAAAGACAACTGCAAACCATCCTCTTCCGCCTAAGGACAGGCCACTGCAGACTACTAAGCCACCTCCATTGACTTAAAATGTCTCACACAGATGACTTTTCATGTGGCAGTGGAGTCCAGACTCCAGAACATATCCTTCAAGATTGCCCAAACCATGCAGACCTGAGGCGTGAGACATGGCCAGAAGACACAATACATATAAACATATACACATATGTACACAGTCTTCTTCTTCTTCTTCTTCTTCTTCTTCTTCAGCTTTCCGAGCCATTAAGGCTCATTGCTGCAGATAAAGTTCGCCTCCATTCCTCTCTATTCCTAATCTTCTCTCTTCAGTTGGTGACACCAGTTTCTTGTATATCCTCTTCTATGTTGTCTTTCCATCTCTGTCTTGGTCTACCCCTTGGTCTTGTCTCCTCATCTCTTGTGCATACATCATTTTCGTTTGTCTGTTCTCTTTCATTCTTTCTACATGCCCCAGCCAGCGTAGTCTGTTCGTTTTCAAGACATTTATAATTCGCTGGGGATTTAAATAAGCTGTTCAGTTCATTTTTCTTTCTAGTTCTCCATTCTCCACTGATAGTATCCTTTGTGGTCCCAAAGATTCTTCTTAAGATCTTGTTCTCAAAGATCTGCAATTGTTGTTCATCTTTCTTTGTTGTATTCCACGTTTCTGAACCATACGTGACAGCCGATCTTATTATTATCATAGTTTAACTTGTTAGGAAAGCAGAAATATACAAATATCTAGGCACAACCTTCAACAGAAGCAACACAGTAAGCGAGGAAATTAAAAGCAGAGTACAGACAGGGAATAAAATATATTTCGCCTTGCAACACCTGTTAAAATCCAAAAATTCTGTCCCAAAACACCAAAATAACAATATACGCAGTCCTTGCTTTCCAAAAATTCATCTTTCTTCCCTTCGGTTCAGTGACTTCTTACTGTAAATTTACAAACACTCTTTTAGAGTCTACATTAGTTATCTAATGTAGATCCACTCATTTTAAGCTCCGTGTGCAAATTATAAGGTCACTGTAGTTTATTTTTATGTTTTAAAATCGCCTGTTTTTTGACAGTAATGAACTGTATATGAAATTCGCTTTATGTCCATTTTGCTTTCTTCTGGGGTTGTCAGAACAGAGCTTCACTGGAAAGTGAGGAGTATATGCGTGTGTGTGTATATATATATATATGTATAAATGAACATGTGTATGTATGATTGTATATATGTATATTCCAACATCACGCTGGAACGCCTGGAGCAATTTCAACAAAACTTAGCACACATATGACTTATAATCTGGACAGTGCACCATTGGGGTTAGATCACCCCTAGGATACCTCTATGACCCCTAGGGGTCGGGGTGACATGTAAAAATAATCGAAAATGAATGATATTAGTGTCGAATCCACAGTTTTTGGAGTTATTGAGATGAATAGTGACACTCCTGATGCCGTTTAAGTCCAAGCTCAGCCTCCATATGCATGGGGTCCTAGGGGTGGGGGTGGGATGGGATATGGTGACATGTACAAATAATCGAAAACGACAGATATTACTGTCGAATCCATAGTTTTCGGGGTCGCTGAGATGAATAGTGGCACTCGCAAGTTCAGCCCCTGTCAGCCGGGGGGTGAGAAGTGGCGAAAAATAAAATGTCCAAATTGACCGAGATTAGTGTCCAATCCATAGTGTTCTGGGTCGCTAAGCTGATTGGTGATAGTCCTGATGACAAGCCCACGTTTAGTCGAATAGAAGGAATAGAATTCTGTAGAACCGTCTAGACTCTAGAACCTTCTAGAAAGTTATGGAAATGAATAGAACATTGTAGAACCTTCTAGAAGATTGTGGAACTGAACAGACCTCTGTAGACCCTTCTAGAAGGCTGTGGAAATGAATAGGACGTTGTAGAACCGCCTAGAAGGTTGTGGAAAAGAATAGAACTTTGTTGACTGGGATAAATAAATATCCAGCAACGCCGGGTAATCAGCTAGTGTATATATATATATATATCTCAGACGACTTACATTAAAGCAGAGAACATGGTCTGACCTGATGGTAAAACATTGAAATACTGTACATTCAAAACAAAAGATCATAACTCGTTTCCATTATGTGAGGTCAATGTTTAATATAATTTGTTTAGCTGGTCTGGATACATCTTACGATACTATTTCCTTCAGTGTTTCAGGGTGCTATGTTCCTATATTTTGTTTAGTCTAATTAAAACCAAAATGAATTGTTCTTACCGTACATTTCAATATGTCTGAAACAAGCCTTGACAATGTAGGGCACTTGAGCTTCACCTTGATTGGCCAGTTGGCTGCCTTCTATGGCTAGACTGCTGGGTCTTGAGGCGGGGTTTGATGTAGACAGTGACAGGGCATCTATCAGGCTAGAACTGGTGTTACGACTTGATTCTGACTCTGATAGGCTGTCAGAGCTGGCTGCTCTCTGTGGACATAAATAAATTCTGACAAATCTGACAAGCTTGATCTGTGCACAACCATATCTGGAGGTCCAAAACCACATGTGAAATACTGTGAAACAATGTTTTAAATGTCTTATTATATTGGTGACAACAAACAAGGCAGCTGAAATATATATCAATGAGGAAAAATTGGAAGAGGTGGAGAGTTTCAAATATCTTAGATCATTACTAACTAATAATGGAGATACAATGAGGGAAATTAAAAGGAGGACATCTGTCGCTCTTCAAAAAGTAAAACAACTAAAGTAGCTGTGGAGAGGAACAGACAGAACTACAGAAATAAGATTTTAAGGTCATGCATCTTTCCCTCTCAACATATGCCTGTGAGACCTGGACACTTAACAAAACAGCTGAGAAACACATAAATGCCTTTGAATGTACATGCTACAGAAGAGTTCTTCAAATATCATGGACACAAAAAATAACAAATGTATCCATACTACAAGAACTTAAAATCGAAGAAGGTTGGCTGGTAAAGAGGATTAAAGAGAGAAAACTTAAATATTTTTGACATATTAAACATCATGATAATTTAGAGAAGACCGTCATGGAAGGGTACATAATGGGAAAAAGAAAGAGAGGAAGACCAAGGCGAAGATGTCTGCAGGACATCACTGATAATCTGTAAATGGATGCATCAGCAGTATGGCATTTTGCTTACAACCGAGAGGCCTACGGGAGAGCTGTTAGGGAGGCAAAGTTCCGCAAGGGACATGCAAATGACTGACTGACTATGTGGATATGAATGCTGGAAAATGACACAGACAATAGCATGTACACTTTATACTTCCAAACCAAGTGTATATGTAAAATAAAAGGAGTGTTCTGGCCAAATACCATAAGCAGGACTTCTTGTTAAGAGAAGCAGAGTGACTGAAAAGAGAAGGTGGCAATGGGCTGGTAACATTATGAGAATGACGGAAGAATCCCTTCCATGAACAGCTTTGATGAGGACTCCATAGGGTAAAAGAAACAGGGGCGGCCCAAAGAGACAGCCAAGAAGGTAACAACAGAAGTGGACATTTCCTACAACCAGCAGCCTCACGTGTCTTGGGCACTCTTGAGATGAGAATTCTGTTCACATGAGTGGATGTAATTAGCGGTGGATGATGCTGACATTACTCCATGTCAGTCTGGCTGATTATTTCTCTGAAATGCGTAGTTGAGGGTGTGAAGGCTGATATTACTCTCTGTCAGTTTGGCTGATTATCTCTCTGTGAAAATTTCAGTTCTTAACAGCAGACGGCTGTGGTTTGGCATTGACTATCAAAATCAGCTTTTTCCTGCCATGATGAAAACATGCTGCTGTCTAACCCAGATTGAACTAATGCAGCTCGTTCTATAACCAGATCTGGCTGTACTGGATTAAAAGATCTGCTTTGGCCAGCTGTGATTTTCTGGCCCTGGCATAGTTTGTTTTGGCTCATTTGTGATTCATTCATTCATTCATTCATTCATTCATTCATTCATTTGCATGTCCCTTGCGGAACTTTGCCTCCCTAACAGCTCTCCTATAGGCCTTTCGGTTGTGAGCAAGATGGCCTGCTGCTGATGCATCCATTTGCAGATCATCAACGATGTCTTGCAGCCATCTTCGCCTTGGTCTTCCTCTCTTTCTTTTTTCCATTATGTACCCTTCCAAGAGGTCTTCTCTGGATTATCATGACATTTAATGTGTCCAAAATATTTAAGTTTTCTCTCTTTAATCCTCTTTACCAGCCAGCCTTCTTCAATATTAAGTTTTTGTAGTATGGATATATTTGTTATTTTTTGTGTCCACGATATTTGAAGAACTCTTCTGTAGCATTTACATTCAAAGGCATTTATGAGTTTCTCAGCTGTTTTGTTAAGTGTCCAGGTCTCACAGGCATATGTGCGATGGGAAAGATCATTTGTGATACATTACATTATTAATGTGTGCTGTAGCCCCAAAGTGAAGTGTGATATTTTACTGTTGTAATGAGATTTTTTTTTAGTGTTTACATACTTGTCTTAAAAACTTTGAATATTTCTGAAGCTTCTTTATGATCCACTTGGGAGTGGTACAGTGGTTAGCGTGCTTGTCTCTCACATGGAGGCTGGTGGTTTAAGTCTGGCTGGAGGTGCTCCAGTTACCTAGGCTGTAGAAATGGATATCTGGCTTCTTCTTGAGATGTGGAAGGAGAGATAGCCAGGTGTGATTCTGGCCACATCACCCTGTAGTGTGCCATCAAGTCAAGGGAAATATGGGCTTAGCAGCATACCTTTATGAGCCTACATAGCATGACAAGACTACCTTTTTTTTCATACACCACATAATGACATTTCTAGAATACCCTATATATCTTCTTCTTTCGTCTTCTTCTTCTTCTTCCTCCTCCTCCTTCTTCCTTCTCCCCCCGAACGTCAAGTATGGTTTGCCAACCCTCACACCAGAACATCAGCTATGGTCTGCCAACCCTTACACCAGAACATCAGCTATGGTCTGCCAACCCTTACACCAGAACATCAGCTATGGTCTGCCAACCCTTACACCAGAACATTAGCTATGGTGTGCCAACCCTCACACCAGCATGTCAGCTATGGTTTGCCAACCCTCACACCAGCACGTCAACTATGGTATGCCAACCCTCACACCAGCACGTCAGCTATGGTGTGCCAACCCTCACACCAGCACGTCAACTATGGTATGCCAACCCTTACACCAGCACGTCAGCTATGGTGTGCCAACTCTCACACCAGCATGTCAACTATGGTCTGCCAACCCTCACACCAGTATGTCAACCATGGATCACTGACTTCCAAAGAACACAACATCTTCACACCCCCCCCCCCCCCCCGGGCCACTCAAATATTAAAAAAAAAAGAACATGGACAAACAGTTCACCTTATACGACGGCACGGTCAAGCTGTCTAGATTCTGAGAGATCACGCCATTGCTGTTTTCCACGGAGCCCTGCGATGAGTTACTGGACTTTCTGGCAGACCTCATAACCAGGAGGTTGTCGCTGCTGTCCGTCCTCGGTGTCACTGATGATGGCAGCTCTGCTGGAACTGCCGCTTCCATCCTTCTCCTCCTCTTCTCCAGTTCCCGGTCGTTCAAGATGCACTTAAGCAAAGGAATACCGAACACAAGACCCAGACCTGTTCCATCTGATGACAAATGGTTTAAAAAGAAAAGTCTTAAAGACATAATTAAACTTTCTAATCTACTGATACCAGGTAAGAGCAAGCTCTACAGCTGGTCATTGCACTTGGGCCAGGCCCATAAGTGTTCTGCATACAACATCAGGGTGTCCTTTAGTGTTTTTTTTTTTTTTTTGCTGATATGATTTCAAAAATGGAATATATATGCTCGCATTCTGGCACAACAGGGATTTACTTCCACTTTCTCTAAACATATGTAAGGCCGTAACACATGTAAGGCCGTAACACATGTAAAGCCGTAACACATGTAAGGCCGTGACACATGTAAGGCCGTAACACATGTAAGGCCACAACACATGTAAGGCCACTACACATGTAAGGCCGTGACACATGTAAGGCCGTAACACATGTAAGGCCACAACACATGTAAGGCCAGAACACATGTAAGGCCAGAACACATGTAAGACCACAACACATGTAAGGCCAGAACACATGTAAAGCCATAACACATGTAGGGCCACAACACATGTAAGGCCAGAACACATGTAAGGCCATAACACATGTAAGGCCATAACACATGTAAGACCACAACACATGTAAGGCCAGAACACATGTAAGACCACAACACATGTAAGGCCACTACAAAGGCCATAACACATGTAAGACCACAACACATGTAAGGCCAGAACACATGTAAAGCCATAACACATGTAGGGCCACAACACATGTACGGCCGTAACACATGCGTGATATGAGCTTTCTAGGAAGTTCTAATCTGCTGAACAGTTCTCAAGATCACACACTCTGCTGGGAAATGACACAATGCCCATTGAAGATTTACGACAGTTTAAAATGATCAACCCTCAATCACAGAATAAAACTGTATAACTTACAGGTTATTTTTATTTATCTTTTTTTTAATGTCATTTCAGCCAGTCTTCTTCTTCTTCTTCTTCTTCTTTTTCTTCATGGATCTGTGAGCTGGCACTCTTTGCAGCCAATGCTGTGAAGATGTTGAAGCACAGTATCATGCCGAACTGGGAGTAGGTTATGGAGACTACTTCTTTTTCACTACCTGTGTTGAGCTATAAAGCAGGGCTGAGCAATGCTTCTTCAGCAGACTCCACCACCATGGGGACTATGATGATGTCCAGGAACAAGCAACAAAATACCTGAGGAGGCAGATACCAAAAGACCTGAGGGAACAGTTTACAAAATATGAGAAAAAAAAAGTGGCAAAGGATCTAAGGGTAATAGCCAGTAGAAGATTTGTGAGGAATAGCCAGTAAAAGATCTGTAGAGTATAGCCAGTAAAAGATCTGTAAGGGATAGTAAAAGATCTGAGAGGGATAGCCAGTAAAAGATCTGGGAGGGGGGATAGCCATTAACAGATCCGAAGGGGATACCCAGAAACATATCTGAAAGCAATAGCCAGTAACAGATCTGAAGGGGACAGCCAGAAACATATATCTGAAAGCGATAGCCAGCAACAGATCTGAAGGGAACTGCAGTAAAATATCTGAAGGGGATAGCCAATAAAAATAGATGAAAGTACAAGCAAAGAGAAAGTGCATCCGACACAGATCTGACATAATAGAAAAACTACTTCCATGATATCCTCAAACTCTCATGAGAGACAAATGTTTCATCTCACCTTTGGCCATTGTGTCCAAGGCTGATGCGCTCACAGATTTGGATCGCCTCTTCATAGACATGGGTGATTTCTTTGCTCTTGGTTGTTCAGCGATATCTGCAGAAGAAAATACAAACAAGTATTGAACACCGTGAAGGGTTAGAATACTGAACGAGGAGGTTCTGAAAGAGGCACAAGAAACAAGGAAAATTTTAAGAAAGATCTTCTTATATCTTCCTATATCCCTCCCGTGCCGTTAAACGTCACACAGGGCTCGCAAAGTAGTTCGCCAATTTTTCCCGTCTTCGGCGAGTCTTTCAATCTCATCAAGGGGTTTTATGCCTATTAATTTGGCCTCTCTTAACAATGTCCTCTTCAGAGTTTCACGCGGTCTGCCTCTTTTTCTTCGGCCTGTTGTGTTCCACTTGATAGCTTGTTTTGGGGATTCTCTGATCATTTCTTCTCATCAAGTGACCAACATATGTCCATCTGCTTTTCCTAATCACCCATGAGACTGGTTGTTGTTCAGTCATCTGTCTTATCTCTGCGTTGTTCTTGAATTCGTTTCACTCTATGCCGAGTATTTTCCTTAGGCATTTGTTTCCAAAAGAGTCTAACAAAGATCAGAAAACGACAGTTCAAATTTGTGGGGGGGGGGGCATGTTTGGAAGAGAGGCGGGCTACAGCAGTAATGGCAACAGGGAAGATTGAAGGTAGAAGAGGCAGGAGTAGACAGAGAGGAAAGATGTTTCACGGTCTGGCATCCTAGCATGGGAAATGCTCAGTGACAAGCCTGTTGGGATACCCAAGGGATCGAGGGTTATGGAAGAACATGATATTCTGCGCCTGTCGGCAGGGATCTTGAGAAAAAGAGAGAGATAGAAAGAGAGAGAGAGAGAGAGACCATGAGAGAGACCACCCACCCACCCACAAACCAGCGGATATATTGCAGAGAATGGAAAGCTCACTGAACGCATGGTTATCCATAATCAAAATTTGTTACGGAAAAACCAGACCCAACTTGCCAGCGACAGGGAAATCGACCCACTCTTCTGGTCTGGTCAAGACTTGGTCATCGTGGACTATTTAGTCACTCAACGCCGGCTCAAGACCGCCCACGCACAGGTGAATGCTCTAGTGCCAACAGATCACAGGTTCTGGAAGAAATACTCTAAAGACTGTCCAATATGCTTAGACCTTAGACTTCTGTAAATGTTCACCAGGTCTTGATCAGGAGTGTCTACTGGTGGTACCACCTCCATACCTCCTTTCCTCCTTTGAGAGCATTTGGAGGAAGGTGCTTTGGGGGGGGGGGGGCTGAGGAAAAAGAGAGAAGCAGGCGACATCAGAACCAAATGAATGAAAAGAGTTGGGATGCAAAAGAATGCGGTCCTGGGAGGCAGAAGGACAACGTCAGTCAAGTTAGTCATTTACATGTCCCTTGCAGAACTTTGCCTCCCTAACAGCTCTCATGTAGGCCTCTCGGTTGTAAGCAAGATGCCGTGCTGCTGATGCATCCATTCGCAGATCATCAACGATGTCTTGCAGCCATCTTCGCCTTGGTCTTCCTCTCTTTCTTTTTCCCATTATGTACCCTTCATTGACGTAGATCAAAGAAAAAAGGATACCTGATCTTGAGACAACTGTGGGGCTCATCCTGGCGACCAGAGATGTATTAGCCATCCCTTATGCCCCCTAGGATAAACTTAAAATGAGGCCCCTTTGACCTATACCACTTATCTCCATCATCATCATCATCATCATCATCATCATCATCATCATCATCATCATCTAGTGTTGTCTCCCTGTAGAATGCTGACTCTCCAGTCAGTTCTGCTTCTTGCTTTCACAGTGCACTCACCCAAGCGGTCCCGGCCCATCTCTTGATGTTGTCCACCCATCTAAGCCACTGTTGTCCTCGTGTTCTCTTCTCTTCGATCTTGCCCTCAAGTAGAGTCTTTCAGTATTGTATTGCGTCTCTCGACGTGACCAAAGTATCTCAGTTTTCTCATGATTTTCAATATTTCTCTCTTCAGCATCACCACATCTAGCACTTCCTTCTTTGTTTTTGTAAAGGACCGTCCTCGTTTTGTTGAAGGCGTTTCTTGCCCATTCCTACTCTTCTGGTAATTTCTTTTCCACATTTTCCGTCTTCTTTTATCATGTGTCCCAAATACCTGAAACATTTCACCTGTGTGAGTAATTCTCCATTTATTTTTATATTTATATTTGCGTTGACCTTCAAGAATCTCGAGAGAATATGGCACTCAAAAGTTATAAGCATAAACACCAAGATAAGATTATTCAGTTCAAATGTAATATCCACACTCATTTATGCATGTGAAAGCTGGAAATCAACTTAAAAAATAGATAAGAAATTAGATTCTTTTAAAAACAAATGCCTAAGGAAAATACCCGGTATAAAGTGGAGCGAATTCAAGAACAACGCAGAGATAAGGCAGATAGCGAACACCAACATGTTTCATGGGTGATCAGGAAAAGAAGATGGCCATATGTCGGTCACATGATATGAAGGAATAGTCAGAAAATCCCAAACAAGCTATCAAGTGGAACACAACAGGTCGAAAAAAAAAAGAAGTCGACCACGTGAAACTCTAAAGAAGAAATTGTTAAGATAGGCCAAATTAGTAGGCATATAATCCTTTGATGAAGTTGAAAAGCTCTCCGAAGTCAGGAAAACTTGATGAACTACAAAGCGAGCCCTAAGTGACGTTTAACGGTACGGGAAGGATGTAAGATATAAGTGAGATTACTTCCTCTCTGCTGATTAGCATATTTGTCATTTTGATATCTATTTCGAGGAATTATATTTTTTTACGTTTGTTGTTTATGCATGTCACTAGGTTCTGTAGATCTTTTTGGTTCTCTGCCATTAGCACAGTGTCTACCGTTTATCTCCTGATACAAAACGCATAGAACAATCATCAGTATTCACATTCCCCTCCCCCCCCCCCAACCGTGTTGCTAGGCCCTGTATCCTTCCTGGCCCCCTAGGCCTAAATTTATTCAGCCTAGCAGGTAGCCCACCACTGCTGGTGCCCAGAGTGTCAGTCAGTCAGTCAGTCAGTCAGTCAATCGCATGTCCCTTGCGGAACTTTGCCTACCGAACTGAAGGCCTCTCGGTTGTAAGCAAGATGCCCTGCTAAATGAGAACCTCCGACATCAAATAAACAAAGCAAAACAGAGAAGAAATATTCACAATAAAGATGCTACTAAAACATTTTTTAAAAAAAACAACTAATTTTACATGAAACTACAAACAAAGAAAACAATACAGACGATAAAGAGCACTTCATCAGTCCCGAGAAGTTACAATCTTGACTACCTCGGTACCCCCCCCCCCCCTTTTTTTTAAAGGGAAAAAACCCAACAAAAACAGGTCATAATCTGACATCCAGTTAAAAGTATTTTACATCACAAAAATAAAATATGTGGTGAATGAAGCACTATAAAGTAAAGGTAAAATTCCCGTTTCCACGCCAATCAAGGCATACTGGGTCGAATACGGTGTTAGTCCCGTATTTCCAGGACCTTCAGCACATGAAAGTGCGTGATGTGGTCAGTATCATGCCCTGTCCGCATTTACCTTCCCAGATTTCTCTGGTACCCATTTCTAGAGGCTGAGTAGAACGGGGGGGGGGGGGGGCCCTGTCTGGCGTGGGGGTACCAGAAAGAGGCCCCACTGTTGGGACTTGAACCCGGTACAACCAGATTAATAGACCTAGCACCTAAGAAATTGGCCAGCCAGGCCGCCATGACATAAACAAAGTACTTTTGAGTTGAGGAGATTACAAATTAAAAACCGTAAAAGTCTTATCCAATTTATTATCTTATACTTTTTTGAAAAAAAACCCCATAAAACTCTTATCCAATTTATTATTTTACACTTTTTGAAAAGTAAAAAAAACCCCGTAAAACGTTTATCCAATGTATTATTTTACACATTTTTGAAAAGTAAAAAAAAAAACCCAGTAAAACTCTTATCCAATTTATTATTTTACACTTTTTTGAAAATTAAAAAAAACATAAAACTCTTATCCAATTTATTATTTTACACTTTTTTGAAAAGAAAAAAAAAACACTTTAAAACTCTTATCCAATTTATTATTCTACACTTTTTTAAAAATTAAAAAAAACTAACATTTAATGAAATAAAAAAAAATCAACTTCCTAGCAAATGTGATTTCATGAATTTTTTTTTAGACTGTAGTACCACTCAGAGCCAAAGTTCATTAAGCTAAATACGTTAGATATGCTGCACCTCATTAAGGACACATTTAAATTATTTTTGAATTCAGTTGATTACAAGCGAATTTGATGCTCAGTGTTCCTCCACTCAAGCTGTCTTTGATACGCATTTGAGAAGTTTGTGACCTTGAAATTGTGCGCTTGTGACACTTAGAGCCGTTGCAGGTGAGTACAGCATATGGGCCTGTTGCAGGTGAGTACAGCATATGGCCCTAATGCAGGTGAGTACAGCATATGGGCCTGTTGCAGGTGAGTACAGCATATGGGCCTGTTGCAGGTGAGTACAGCATATGGCCCCGTTGCAGGTGAGTACAGCATATGGGCCTGTTGCAGGTGAATACAGCATATGGGCCTGTTGCAGGTGAGTACAGCATATGGGCCTGTTGCAGGTGAGTACAGCATATGGGCCTGTTGCAGGTGAGTACAGCATGTTGGCAGGTTTTTGAAAACTAAAAAAGCTGAACCACTTTTATGAAGAGGTGAAAGCTTTTGGCTTCAAGAAGTAAAAAAACAAATCTACAACTGTTTTGGCTCTTGAAAACGAGAAGCTGCTTCCATCTGTAAGTGCAAATGACACTTCTAAGTGCACCTGTGTTGTGCACCAAGATCAAGAGTGATTTTCCTGTGAGATGATTGATATCCCCCCAACCCCTTTCATGTCAGCGTGACACAGCTTGGTTGCTTTTGAACTTCTCGTCACGTGCATTTTCAATGGACATAAGATGCAAACGCCTTTCAAGATAATTGCGTTCATCAGTCTTAGCACAGAGATGCTTGCATCGAGTATGTGATATCTGTACAGTAAATATCCTGGAAATATGTTTCTTTAGCCAAATGAACATAGAATGACAGGTGATATCCATCATTTAGCATCATTTTCAGAAAGATTGTGACCTTTTTTTTTTTTACATTCATGTCTGCGACCCAGGTAATTTGAACGGTTCTTGAAATAGTCAGTCATTAGGCTCTTGGTTGTAAGTAAGGCGACCTGCTGCTGATGCATCCATTTGCTGATCGTCAACGAGATCTTGCAGCCATCTTCGCTTTGGTCTTCCTCTCTTACTTTTTCCCATTATGTACCCTTCCAAGACGGTCTTCTCTAAATTTTCATGATGTTTAATATTTCCATATTTAAGTTTTATTTGTTTACCAGCCAGCCTTCTTCAATATTAAGTTCTTGTAGTATGGATATATTTGTTCTTTTCTGTGTCTGTGATATTTGAAGAATTCTTCTGTAGCATTTACATTCAAAGGCATTTATGTGTTTCTCAGCTGTTTTGTTAAGTGTCCAGGTCTCACAGGCATATGTTGCGATGGGAAAGATGCATGCAAGTAAAAATCCTATATTTGTAGTTCTGTCTGTTCCTCTCCACGGCTTCTTTAGTTGTTGTACTTTCTGAAGAGCAATAGATGTCCTCCTTTTAATTTCCTTCATTGTATCTCCATTATTAGTTAGTAATGATCCAAGATATTCAAAATTTCTTCTAGAAATAGAGGTGTTATAAATACCACTATGAGGTGTGCTAAGACTGTGCTTTATGAAAGTAAAAAAAAATTACCCAGTAAAAATTATGACTGCTGACAAGACTATGACTACTGACAAAATTATGACTACTGGCAAGATTCGATTATGACTGCCGATTAGACTATGACTACTGACAAGATTCTGACTATTGACAAGGTTATGACTACTGACAAAACTATGACCATTGGACAAAACTATGACTACTGATAAAACTATGACTACTGACAAAATTATGTCTACATGACATAATTATGTCTACATGACAAAACTACGACTATTGACAAAACTAAGACTACTGACAAAACTACGACCATTGGACAAAACTATGACAACTGACAAAACTATGGCTACATGACAAAACTATGACTACTTAACAAAACTATGACTACATGACAAAACTATGACTACTGACAAGACTAAGACTACTGACAAGACTAAGACTACTGACAAAACTAAGACTACTGACAAAACTAAGACTACTGACATGACTATGTTTACTGACAAGACTGATTACTGACAAGTCTATGACTATTAACAAGACTATGCTTACTGACAAGATTATGACTGCTGACAAGACTATCCTTACTGACAAGATTAAGACTACTGACAAGATTATGACTACTGACAAGATTATGACTACTGACAAGATTATGACTACTGACGAAATGGCTCCATTTTGTGGTTGTTGCTATAGTTTTATCTACCCGAAACTGAACAGGGCATTCTTTTTGCTGATGCCATGAAGAAGCCGAAGTGCAGTCATTGTGTTGGATTGGAAGTGGATTACAGGAGCTTGCATTAAGACCTGGATACAGCCAAAGTAGATGGAGTTTCTCAAAGAACTCCACTGCCATGGCAAGCCTGGCCTGAAGAGTGGGATAAGGTCTTGATTCAGCTCTGATTCCATCCACGACCACCTGTACCGTCATTCAAGCACGATTATCTTTACTCCTGGCTCTTTTTGCATCAAATGCCAAAGTTACTGAAAGTAAGCTGTCTGATAACAAAATGACATTTGTCATAGACAGACCAAGTGCATTCTTTCTTTCTTTCTTTCTCTTTTTCTGTCTTTCTTTCTTTTGCACATCTTTTTTCTCTGTTGTTGTTTGTTTTGAGAAAAAGCTTACGAAGCAAGATCTTGGTCATCTTCCTTGTGTGAAGGTTGAATGGTGGCATATCCGTGTCTCATGTAAGACATGCTGTAGGGGGTTGTGAAGTGTCGGTGCTTTCGCATTTCTAGACCACTACAACATTTAAGGTAAGGATGCCAGCACCTGTCACCGCTGTCAAACACCAGGTACCCATTCCCCCCCCCCCCCCCCCCCGCCCGATTATGAAATTTGGGCGCAAACCTTATGATCGGCAGGTGGTAAGACTCATTCATTCATGTGAGACATGTCCTTTCCAGAACGTCGTCCCTCTCACAGCCTCCCTGAATGCAATGCGGTCTCGCGCAAGTTGACCAGAGTCTCGCAGTGACACTTTCAGGCTTTCCGTGATGTCCTGAGTCAACCTGCAGCGAGGTCGGTCCCTTTTCTCTTTTGCCCGGGGAACTACGCCTTCTGCTACCAACCTCTCCAAGCTATTTGTGTCTTTGGCCTAAGTATCTAATCTTTATGGTGTTAACGAGCCAGTTTTCTGCGACACCTAGTCCCATCAGTATCTCTTTATTTGATTTTCGTTCTGTCCATGATATTCTAAGTGCCCTTCTGTAAACATTTCATTTCAAATGCTGTTATTCTCTTTTCTAGCGATTTGTTAAGTGTCCATGTTTCATCACATTCCCCCACCCCCAACCCTCCTTGGTATCTGCTAGATCATTCTGTAACACAAAGAACGTTCAGTAATAAAACATTCACGGTGGAAAAAATATGTCCCAAATCTCTGCTCTGCTGAGATACAAAACGTCCATATCTTGGGTGGGAGCCTTCTTCCGTTGGTCAGCAGCTCTGGACAGAGTCAGATGCAAACAATGGACACAACTGAGGGTCCAGTGTCTTAAGCTTAAGACGAAATACAAAAGTAAAGCACCCATAGCACCCACGCCACCCACAGCACCCACGCCACCCACAGCACCCACGCCACCCACAGCACCCACAGTACCCACGCCACCCACAGCACCCACGCCACCCACAGCACCCACGCCACCCACAGCGCTGCTGAAACGCAGACAAGTCACTGCTTGAACTTCGAGAAGTTTACAAAACACTTAGAGAAGTGTGAAAGACAAGTCAGTGAAGCATGAGAGACAAGTTATTGTGAGGTATGAGAGACAAGTCAGTGGAATATGAGAGACAAGTTAGTGAAGTATGATAGACAAGTCAGTGGAATATGAGAGACAAGTTAGTGAAGTATGATAGACAAGTCAGTGGAATATGAGAGACAAGTTAGTGAAGTATGAGAGACAAGTCAGTGTGAAGTATGAGAGACAAGTTAGTGAAGTATGATAGACAAGTCAGTGGAATATGAGGGACAAGTTAGTGTGAAGTATGATAGACAAGTCAGTGGAATATGAGAGACAAGTTAGTGAAGTATGATAGACAAGTCAGTGGAATATGAGGGACAAGTTAGTGTGAAGTATGATAGACAAGTCAGTGGAATATGAGAGACAAGTTAGTGAAGTATGATAGACAAGTCAGTGGAATATGAGAGACAAGTTAGTGTGAAGTATGATAGACAAGTCAGTGGAATATGAGAGACAAGTTAGTGAAGTATGAGAGACAATTCAGTGGAATATGAGGGACAAGTTAGTGTGAAGTATGATAGACAAGTCAGTGGAATATGAGAGACAAGTTAGTGAAGTATGATAGACAAGTCAGTGGAATATGAGGGACAAGTTAGTGTATAGTATGATAGACAAGTTAGTGGAATATGAGAGACAAGTTAGTGAAGTATGAGAGACAATTCAGTGGAATATGAGGGACAAGTTAGTGTGAAGTATGATAGACAAGTCAGTGGAATATGAGAGACAAGTTAGTGAAGTATGATAGACAAGTCAGTGAAGTATGAAAGACAAGTTAGTGAAGTGTGAAATACAAGTAAGTGAAGCATAAAATACAAACAAATGAAGTATGAAATACAAATAAGTGACGCATGAAAGACAAGCTAGTGAAGCATGAAAGACAAGCTAGTGAAGTATGAAAGACAAGTCAGTGATGTACGAAAGACAAGTTAGTGGAGTATGAAAGGTAACTTTGAGAAGTATGAAGAACATACTTAAATCTGAATGGAAGATAACTTACAGAAGTATGAAAAACCAACTCGGAAGAGTCTGACAGATAACGAAGAGAAGTATGAAAAACAACATGGGAAAGACGGACAGACAACTAAGACAGATATGAAAGACATCTTGTGATAGTTTGACAGACAACTTGGAAAAGTAGGATAACAGCTGAGAGTATTTATAAAAAGAGAGAAAGACAGTTTTGTGAATGTATGTGTGAGACAGATAATGTGTACGCTTTTGTGTATGTGAGAGCGAAAGAATTCACTGTACACTGCGATACGCATTCTTAACCTCCTACTATCATATCATATATAATTCTTAACCTCCTACTATCATATATATATATAATTCTTAACCTCCTACTATCATATCATATATAATTCTTAACTTCCTACTATCATATATATATAATTCTTAACCTCCTACTATCATATCATATATAATTCTTAACCTCCTACTATCATATCATATATAATTCTTAACCTCTTACTATCATATCATATATAATTCTTAACCTCCTACTATCATATCATATATAATTCTTAACCTCCTACTATCATATCATATATAATTCTTAACTTCCTACTATCATATCATATATAATTCTTAACTTCCTACTGTCACATCATATATAATTCTTAACCTCCTACTATCATATCATATATAATTCTTAACTTCCTACTGTCATATCATATATAATTCTTAACCTCCTACTATCATATCATATATAATTCTTAACCTCCTACTATCATATCATATATAATTCTTAACCTCCTACTATCATATCATATATAATTCTTAACCTCCTACTATCATATCATATATAATTCTTAACCTCCTACTATCATATCATATATAATTCTTAACCTCCTGCTATCATATCATATATAATTCTTAACCTCCTACTATCATATCATATATAATTCTTAACCTCCTACTATCATATCATATATAATTCTTAACCTCCTACTATCATATCATATATAATTCTTAACCTCCTACTATCATATCATATATACAACTTACAAGATAAAGAAACTACGACAGCCGTTTACCTTTAGGTATCGAGACTGCACAACCAAGGTCCATGGTCTGGAGTCTGGAGAGAGCTACCTTCTGTAGAGTCACCCTCTCGGCTTCGGTCAGGCAAAGGATGCTCACGGCACGTAACTGAACCTTCCGTCCACTGACGCTTGACCAGGAGCATGTTCCCTGGAGGTCAGAAAGAGAAGTCAGTGACCATCTTCTCATTTACAGACGATCAACACATTCACTCAGCGACCATCTTCTTATTTAAAGACGACCAACACATTCATTCAGTGACCATCTTCTTATTTACAGACGACTAACACATTCACTTAGAGTCCATCTTATCATTTACAGACGACCAACACATTCACTTAGCGACCATCTTCTTATTTACAGGCGACCAAGCATTCACTCAGCGACCATCTTCTTATTTAAAGACGACCAACACATTCATTCAGCGACCATCTTCTTATTTAAAGACGACCAACACATTCATTCAGTGACCATCTTCTTATTTAAAGACGACCAACACATTCATTCAGTGACCATCTTCTTATTTACAGACGACCAACGCATTCACTCAGCGACCATCTTCTTATTTAAAGACGATCAACACATTCATTCAGCGACTACCTTTTCATTTACAGACGACTAACACATTCATTCAGCGACCATCTTCTTATTTACAGACGACCAACACCTTCACTCAGCGACCATCTTCTTATTTACAGACGACCAACACATTCAACCAAGTGCCATGATACGGACGTAGGTGTCTCGGACTGAAAACTGCATGTTCTTCCCCCACCCAGCTATGTCTGCATTCGTTAGGTTTATCACCAGCGCTACGGAGTGCACGCAATACAATGAAATCCTCCTTCACGAGATGGGATTGGCGCACTTATCCAAAGCACAGTAATGATAAACCACAAACATTTAAAAAACTATTTTAAACTTTACAGTTCAAATACTTTATAGTTCAAAGACCGACATGAAAACAAATGAAGAGTTTTAAGTGAAGCCGGGTGAATGGAAGAAATTATGGCAAAATTCAGAACATGATGATCAAGACTTGTAGGACATGTTTTGAGATGAGGCAAACTGAAACATCTAGCGACAACAGGAAATCTGGAGGGAAAACGGAACAGAGATAGACAAAGAAACAAGATACTTGACGGACTAACAGAGTGGTAGATGTTCTACTTTCTGGCCGTCTTTGCTTGTTTGTTAAGTTTTGTAATCATAAAGCAACCCATAGTGCCATACATACAGCAACCCATATGTATAGCAATACATACAGGAACCCAAACTTCTACACATACAGCAACCCGTACTGTTATACATACAGCAACCCATACTGTTATACACACAGCAACCCATACTGTTATATATATATAGGAACCCAAACTTCTACACATACAACAACCCATACTGCTATACATTCAGCAACTCATACTGCCACACATACAGCAACCTATACTGCTATACAAGCAGAAACTCATACTGCCACACATACAGGCAGCAACTCATACTACCACACATATAGCAAACTAACGAGGCTTGCACAAAGAGACAAAGAGATTCTACTTAGAAAGAGAAACTGGTTTGTTGTTGCCTTGGCCGATGATGTCATTGGTAGAATTAGCCATGAGGGGCGCTATTCAGCAAACTGATGCTTAGCAACTTCTACAAACAGCTGATATCCACCTCTTTCAGATCTGCCTTCTCAGACAAAAGAAGCCCTCATAACTCACAATAGACAACTTTTAAGTTGATACTTGTGTTGCGAGACTCAGCCATGAGAAGGTTGTGTTGCGAGACTCAGCCATGAGAAGATTGTGTTGCGATACTCAGCCATGAGAAGGTTGTGTTGCGAGACTCAGCCGTGAGAAGGTTGTGTTGCGAGACTCAGCCATGAGAAGGTTGTGTTGCGAGACTCAGCCATGAGAAAGTTGTGTTGCGAGACTCAGCCATGAGAAGGCAGGTTGTATGTCTGTAATCTAAGACCAGTTTTTTTAGTTTTTTTTTTAACTACAGAAAACGGGACATCCGAATGTAGGACACGGAATGCAAGAGTTTAGAAGGGCAGGAATGTGACCCTAGCAACATTTACTTTAGAAATCCGCCACTGACAGACGTTCAAAATGTCATCTCTGAACAGATAGGATATCAGGGCGTTGCCTTGCTCGCTCGACTGTAGGTAACTGGAATCTTCGCCCGATGGTTCCCCCAACAGGTGCAACTATATCTCTACTCCATGTTCTTCTTCTTCTTCTTTTTCTTTTACATTTTCTTGGCATCGGCACATTATAATAGTATTAAAGATAAATTAATAATATTATGAAAGATAATTGGGATACTTCCATTCTTTCTACATGGCCCAACCAGCGTAGTCTGTCCAGTTTCAAGATATTTATAATTCGTTGGGATTTAAATAAGTTCAATGTTCTTTCTAGCTCTCTATTCTCTACTGTTGGTATCATTTATTGGCCCAAAGATTCTTTTTAGAATATTGTTCTTTAAGATCTGTAAGTCGACAAAGAATGCTCAAAGCCCGTAACTGGATCTTCTAGTGTATTTGCCGCCATTACTACTACTACTACTACTACTACTACTACTACTACTAACTACTACTACTACTACTAATACTACTACTACTAACTAATACTACTACTTTTGCCACTAGCACTACCATTACTACTACTACTGCTACCCACACCTCTGGTCAAGTGCCTCTTTAGCGATTTAGCTACGGAGGATTAGTACTGGTTGTGACAAACGAAATTATTTATGTTCTCAATCCTTGCTTCACATGCTCCGCATGTGGGACCTCAACTCTTTTGCTGTTATTTACTTTATCTTTTGCCCTGTCTACGATGGCTACTAGTTCCTATAGTACTCTGTTGTGTCGCCAGGTGTAGCGTCCTTGACCTAATGATACTCTGCATGCTGACAGCACATGTTCCAATGTTTGCCTTTCGTTGCAGAGAGGGCACTTTGTATCTTCTGATAAACCCCATTTGTATAGGTTGGAACATGTAAGCAGAAGGTCATAAGTAGCTCTGATGATGAAGCTGAGTCTCAAGGGTGCCATTTTCCAGATGGCATTCCATGTTAATGATCTCTGCAGGACTTCCTCCCATGTTGTCCATTGACCTTGCTGTGTCTGTTGGACTGCCTTTTGGACCCGCTTATCATCCTCTGAATTCCTTACTTCACTGATGATCATATCCCTTCTTTCCTTACAGGAGGCCTTTGACCACCATTTGATTTCACCATGACCAAACCCCCTTCTGTTGGTCTGGGTGTACCCTATTACTTCTTTCAGCTCCTGCGTTTCCCTGGCTGTGGTCACTTCCTCACCTACTTTCCATTTTCATCCAGTTTTAAGTGTTGGCTGCACTTCTCGTACCACCGGATCTGTAGATTCTTGTAGCATCATTGCAAAACCTTGTCTTTCCTACCTTGTATTCTTCTACCACAGATTTGAATATTATACTACTACTACTACTACTACTACTACTACTACTACTACTACTACTACTACTACTACTACTACTACTACTACTACTATTATTATTACTACTACTACTAATCCGATTGTACCAAGTTCAAGTCCCAGAAGTGGGGTTTTTTTTTAAAAATGGTACCACCACATCAAAAAGGGCCTAGGGTCCACCCAGCCTCTAAAAAATGGGTACTAGAGGAACCCGAGAAGATAAATGCCGTCAGGCCTGACACTGACAACACCAGACTTCCGTGTGCTGAAGGTCTTGGAAATACTGTCCTAACACAGCATGCCCAATATGCCTCAATATCACGGAAGCGGGGATCTTACATGATTATTATTATTATCGTTAATATATTTATATTATTTATTATTATAAGCTTTACAAGGAATGGATTGAGGTCACTGATAAACCACTTGCACAGAATATTACATGGTCCAGGCAGTGCTGGTGTCAGAGGTAACATGTTCACGGGTGAAAGGTATCTGCCCCCCCCCCCCACCCCATCACCCCCAAAGAGTCACAGAATGTTTGGATGGACCGAGCGTAAGGTCATCTGCATCA
Source organism: Achatina immaculata (assembly GCA_009760885.1). NCBI lineage: Eukaryota > Metazoa > Mollusca > Gastropoda > Stylommatophora > Achatinidae > Lissachatina > Lissachatina immaculata. Next base: position 14,150,112 of record CM019700.1, read on the forward strand.
TCTAAGGAGTCGGCGAGGCCAGGTCAAAAGTGAAGACTAACGGAGGCTAGCACACAAAGAGACAGGGCCTGGAAACAGAAACACGGTCTGCTGTTGCTGTGGCCGATTGTGTCAGTTATTCCTTTAGAGGAATGTTAAGGTTGTCATGTTGTTCATAGACAGCTAAGATTTGTTTTTTAAAAATGTTTAACAAAAGTCGTTGAAAATTAGAACTATCTGAGGAACACATTTTATATAAATAGGAAACAACGAGGAGTTCCTACGGTAAACTAAGAGAACAGAGTTTTGTAGGACTGGACCTCGAAAAAAGTCGTAGACAAAGCACTTTAGTGAGACATGAGAGAAAGAAAAATCACAAGAGAATTACCTGGGATTCGAACCATGGACTCTGGTAGGACGAGCAGCCGTAGTAACCGACTGCGCTATCTCGCACTTCCAAAAAAAAAAGGGCGGGGGGTGTTTGAAAGCGAAGTCTTTAGTAACTGTTCAGTCGACAAGAAGATCGTGACACCCGGAAAGAAACGAGGTCATGACACAGAAATTCCGTACCTTCGAGTCAGTCTCTGATTTATTTGAGTAGATAAGAAATTTTAATAAAAAATGTATGGAAATATAAGTAGAAAACATCATAACAAACCTATAAGAAAGAAATGATTGTAATGACATATAATGAGAAAGTATTATAAAAAAAAGAAACAGCTAAATGGACATACAATAACAAAGCGCCATAATAAATGTATAAGAAACAAAGTCTGATTTTCTAGTAACAGCCATTAAACAATGTAACAATGTCACTCTAATGACAAGAATCGCCTGGCACTCGAGAACCGTTGCATACAGGAATATGGGATGCTGAAACCACATGAACTCGAAATTCAGCTACACTTGACGTTCCCCTCCCCTGGGAACAACTGTGTTAAGAGCACATTTATCTTAACACAGTGTTTGTGAGACAGGGAACATAGATCTGTTTGCTTAAAAACTCTGACCTACCTCTGTAGCCCAGAAACTTGTAGCAATCAACACTAATTGTAATTGTAATTGTTATTTTTGCAAAATGTAATGTCAGGTTGGTGGACGGATGGGGACATGGAGATCTCTGGCGGGGATGAGGGAAGTCTGGTGTGAAACCAATGAATCCAGGACGTGACAAGCCTATGGGTCTTTACAACAATGGCTATCAGAATGATGTGAACAAAACAGAGCCAGTAGACTATAGGTGGCGGGGAATGGATATCGTTGAAGCACTCATCAGATTCCTCATCTCAGAGTCAGAGTGTCTTTGTGGAACTGTCTCAAACCATCTGACATGGAGAAGGGGTTTAAGTACAGCCACCAGAGGCTGGAAAACAAAGTTTTGGCCAGGCCAGCCACACTGTCTTCATGGCAGTCCGAGCAAGACCACAGTCTGCCCTAGCAAGGAAAGGTGCTGAATTCGGAGTTACCCAGCCAAAAGGCGCATCGCAAAAATCAGGGTAACACGCATTATCGCTAATGAAATGTCTATATCTACAGTTTTCAAACATGGTGCTCGCCCTGTGAAGACTAACCAGGCAGGTGCAGTGCCGGGCCCCCTGCCTCGAAAGGGTCCACCCAATGCTACTGGAGGTCCTCTCAGTTCGTCTTGTGGAGTCAGGAGACATGAGAGTAGAGCTACTGGCCAAAAAATACAACAGAAGAAAACAGCCAAAAAGCAAGAACTTAAAATAATGCAGTGGAATGCTGAGGGTGTCAGCAGTGTTAGAGATGGCTATAGCAAAAAGGTTGAACTAGAGAACATACTTTTTGCAGAGCAGGTAAGTATATGCTGCATACAGGAGACACACCTAACCAAAGATGCCGCCTTTAAAATCAGAGGCTACCAGTGTTTTAGATCAGACCGACAGGACAGAAGAAAAGGAGGAGTACTCACACTTGTTAAGAATAACATCAGCGCATGTCAGGTGGGAGTGTACATGGAAGGAGCCGAATACCAGATGATCCATCTAAAAAGTAGTAATACAGATTTCCACCTCCTTAACTATTACTGTCCTAATGACCGCCCACTTGCTTTAGGAACAATCCCACACAAAGAGAGACTGATGGTCTGTGGTGATTTTAACAGTCATTCCCAGAGCTGGGGCTATGACCACATAGACAAGAGAGGAGAGGAAGTTGAGAGCTGGCAGGATGATAATGGACTTCTCCTGATCAACCAGCCAATGGATGCCCCAACATTTTACTCAAGGGCTTGGCATACAAAATCAACACCAGATCTGGCATTCCACTCTCCAGATCTGAAGTGGAACATTACACGTGAAGTTGGAAAACAACTTGGAGGTAGCGACCATCGACCAGTCTTCCTGACAATAGAAAATGAACTCCTTAACACCAGTAACCCTCTCCCCAGATGGAACTATAAAAAAGCAAACTGGACAATGTACAGACATCGTACAGGTATCCTGGTGGGACAGCTGTCCATAGAAGGTAAGGATATTAACAGCATAGTGAAGGAGTTCAATGCTTGTATCCTTCAGGCCGCTCGTGAAACCATTCCCAGAGGAGCTCGCAGGGACTATAAACCATACTGGTCTAGTGAGCTGGGAACTCCATGATGACGTGGAAGCAGCTCGAAAGCAAGCAGAAAATAGACCATGCCAAGAACACCACAATAATTACCAACATTCTAAGGCCAAATTTCAGAGAGCAAAGCTGCAAGCCAGACGGGAAAGTTGGAGAGAGAAAACAGAGTCCCTAAACTTTGAAAAGGATGGAAGGAAACTGTGGAAACTAATCAAACAGTTAAATGATGAGAGTACTGGAAGAAGTACAAAGATTACACTAATAGAGGATGGGAAAACTCTTACAGGTAAGCAGGTAGCAGATCACTTTGCTCGCATGTTTGCACAGGACTGCAACATTGATATCCATCCAGAGAAGGAGCGTACAGTGCGCATCGAGCCACAGAAAGAGGAGGAACAAGTCAGAAAAGTGGAGGTCATGGATGCACCAATCACACGCAGTGAGTTAGACCTAGCAGTTAGTAAACTGAAACCAAGGAAATCACCAGGACCAGATGGAGTGTCCAATGAAATGATCAAGAACCTGGGAATGGCAGCAATGGGAAAGCTGTTGGATATTTTCAATATGTGCTGGCGCACAGGTAAGTTACCTCAAATCTGGAAGGAAGCAAGCATGGTACCACTGCTAAAACCAGGGAAAAACAGTGATACTGTCTCCAGCTACAGGCCAATCAGTCTCACTAGCTGCCTATGCAAAACGATGGAACGCATCATTGACCTGAGGCTAAAATGGTACCTAGAAAGTGAAAACCTTCTCGTTCCACAACAAGCAGGATTTAGGCAGTACTACAGTACGGAAGATCAAGTGACCTATCTCTCTCAAGAGATTGAGGATGCATTCCAAGAGAAAAACCTTGTACTAACAGCGTGGATAGACCTGAAGAAAGCCTTTGATAAAGTATGGAAAAAAGGTCTGTTGTGGAAACTAAGAAACTGCAATGTGAATGGAAGACTGTACAACTGGATAAAGTCCTATTTACACAATAGAAGAGCTAGAGTAGTAATGGATGGACACAAAAGCCAGAAAGTACTTCTGCGACACGGTGTACCACAAGGAGGAGTCCTTTCGCCTACACTATTCCTTGTATTCATTAATGACCTGGTCAAGGAACTTCCCTATGGAATCAAAGCAGCACTGTATGCAGATGATCTGGTCATGTGGTGTACAGATGAATATGCGACAGTTGCTACACAGAGACTCCAAAGAGCAGCAGACATCTTGACATCATGGACAAACAAATGGTGTGTAAGTATCAACACAGAGAAATCAAGTACCACTCTGTTCACCCTCTCATCTAAACAGAAAGCAGGTAAGATCTTTGTAAATGAAATACCCTTAAGGATGGACAACCAACCCACTTACTTAGGAGTGACTCTTGACTCAAAACTGACTTGGAAGCAACACATCAACAGTGCAGAAGCAAAAGCCAGAAGAAAACTAGCCATATTAAGAAACTTGAGTGGGACTACATGGGGAGCTAGTGAAAGAATCCTCAAGAACGTATATCAGCAAAGTATTCTACCACATTTAGAATATGGCTCAACATCTTGGTGCACAGCATCAAACACTACGCTGCATAATCTAGACAAGGTTCAGAATCAGTCACTACGGATTATCACAGGTGCCATGAGGTCCACACCAATAGTAGAAATGCAGAAAATAGTTGGTGTTCAACCGCTAAAGGAACGTAGAGACACAAAGGTCATGACCATGGGAGAAAAATTCCTTAGCTCTGTAAGCCATCCCCTGAAGGAGAGATTCAATAACTTGGCATTAGGACGGCTTAAAAGAAGCAGCTTCATTCATCAGGCCAAGCGTATGCGTAAGCTGATACCTGACCTTCCAACTGTAGTCACTCCATTATCATCTGCACCAGAGCATACACCATGGAAAGAAGCAGAATATACACAGATAACTATTCAGACTGAAGTAAAAGGTGTGCAGAATGGTGAGATGCAGAGCAGTCTTGTAAGATCAATAGCCACACTTAGTGTTCTAGATGACAAATATCCATGTGACACCTGGATACGTGTGTATACAGATGGATATGCACATAATGCCATAAAAAATGGTGGGGCAGGAGCATATATTGAATATCCAAACAACACCATTGACAAGATTTCCATACCCACTGGTAAATACTGCAACAACTTTGATACAGAAGTTAGGGCAATTATTGCTGCAGTTGAAAAACTATCAGACTCCAGAATTGATACATGTCCTGTAGTAATTCTCACAGATGCAAGATCAGTACTGGAGGCTCTTCAGTGCAACAAACTACCAGACCTTAAGGATGCCTTGTCAAAAATTGGCTTACAACATGGAGTCACTTTGCAGTGGATTCCCTCCCACTGTGGGATACCAGGCAATGAGAAAGCTGACCATCTGGCCAAAGAGGGCACTGAAATGGAGCAACCAGACATACCAGTCACCTATAATCAGAAGAAAAGCATGATAAAAACCTACAGGAAGCCACAAACACCACTACATGATGACTATCACATGCTAAACAGAAAGGAACAAGTCACCATCTTCCGTCTCCGAACAGGACACAGCCGACTCCGAAGTCATATGTATACAAAGTTTAAGGTTGGTACTACTAATCTATGTACATGTGCCCAGGTGCCCCAAACCGTGGAACATATCCTCCAGAACTGCATCAACTACGAGACACTGAGAAATAATTACTGGCCCAGTGAAACCACTAAAGAAGATAAGCTCTACGGTTCCATACATGAGTTACAAAAAACAGTGAAATTTATCCAAGAGACAGGACTGCAGATATAGATAGACAGTGCGAACGAAGAAGAAGAAGAAGAAGACGTTCCCCTTCGCTACAGTCAGTTTTACTCTCTACTGTGTTCTGCTCTTTCTTCACCTGTAACATTATTATTATTGTTGTTGTTGTTATTATTATGTGCTATGACGGATAGTGTTAGCAATCATATTTCTCCACCTTGTGTGGTCCTTGATGTTTCCGATTAATTCAGGTGCGTTTTTCCCATGTTACTTGGTCAGTCCAGCGAGATTTTTCTACTGGCCCTCTTCCTTTTTCTCTTGAATTTTCTAGTCATTACTTGCTTGTGATAATCTAGAGAAGACAGTCTAGGAAGGGTACATAATGGGGAAAAGAAAGAGAGGAAGACCAAGATGAAGATGGCTGCAAGACATCGTTGATGATCTGCAAATAGATGCATCAGCAGCAGGGCATCTTGTTCACAACCGAGAGGCCTACAAGAGAGCTGTTAGGGAGGCAAAGTTCCGCAAGGGACATGCAAATGAATGAATGATGGCTAGGTTATCCAATTTCTGTCTTTTCAGTTCTAATATAATGACTGATATATTGTCTCATACAGCTTTATCATAATGACTGATAAGTCTCGCAGAGTTCTAGTTTAATGATTGATATATTATGTCTCGTACAGTTCTAGTACAATAACTGATACATTATGTCCCATAGCTTTAGCTAGTTCTAGTATAATAACTGACACATTATGTCCCATAGTTTTAGCTAGTTCTAGTATAATAACCGATACATTATGTCCCACAGTTTTAGCTAGTTCTAGTATAATAACCGATACATTATGCCCCATATTTTTAGCTAGTTCTAGTATAATGACCGATATATTTTATCTGTCTGACACACTCATAATTTGTTTCCACTATTATTTAACAACCGAACATTCCGCTCTAAAAATAAAACAAAAGAACAAAGATGTGACTACTTCAACATATAACGCGCTTTCCTCATGATAAAATTGCTAAAACCGAGACGGGCAAGGCGTCTGCATTCGCTTAACGGGCCAGCAAGGTTGCCAACGCAACATAACTTCCACTTTTCTGATACTATCTGTTGTTGCCAAGTGATTTGGCTGGATCATAAAAATGTCAAAAAGAAAAAAAAAAGGGGGGGGGGGGAATTTCTCCCATACAGGCGGGTTAAGACAGAACGGAGGGGGGGGGGGGGGTTGAAGGGTTGATTCGGACGGGAGAAGTGCATGGTTGTTTCCTCCCCTGATTGCATGAAAGTTTGAAAAGGTGAACCATGACTTCTTTGACTTGTCTCTCTAAAATGCGCCATGTATCAACGATTATAAAAACACGTAAATAGTTTGACACGCAAAAAGAACTCCAGGAAAAAAAAACCACGTAAATATATCAAGTATGAGACACAAAACAGAACTTCAGCGGAAAAAAACAACATACAAATGGCCAAAATGGTGAGAAAACGATTCCGTACATTGTCACCATTATAACAGAGCAATATACGAGGGTCAGACGTCGCCAAATGAATAGCCGTTCTGGCAGTGAATTTCTCAGAAGCTGCCGAAGCTCTATAGTTGATAAGGATAATCCCTGGTGCTACGGGATATGTGCACTTAAGCTAAGAATCCTCTTTTTTGTGAAAGAGATCGGGGCAAACAATGACCTGTCAAAAGTGCTGAATGATGACTGTAATATACAGAATATTATATATATAAAACTAAGTTTTGTCCTGCGAAATGCCGCGATGGTGTAGTGGTTAGTGCAGTCGCCTGCCGATCAAAAGGCTGCTGGTTCGATTTCGTACTCGGCACCAGGGTCTAACCAACCTCAAAAAAAAAAAAAAAGGTGTACCTGAGGTTTCCACAGGAAAACAGAGCCAGCGAGGGAAAATGCTGGCACTCCTACCTTACATGATGTAATGGTCTACACATGTGAAGGCACTAACACTTCATACCTTTACCACCGCATGCAAATGCTACGGGACATGTATTTCTGTCCTGTAATTGTCTGTTAGTATTTCAGCGAGAAAATGGACTGTTCTACGTTTATTTAAAGGACAAGGTGATTGTGAGATAGACTCGGTAGTGCAGAAGTCCTTGGACGTCCTCCTCAGGTATAATTTGTTCCGGAAAAAATGATGTTACTTGTTATCATCTATTGCATTCAACTTTTTGTTGTATGAAGTTTTATTATTCAACTTTTTCAGACTGTTCATCATAGATTGTTCATCATAAAGGTTTTAAGTGTTAAGCATTGTTTCATGTGGTTTTGTCCCGGATGTTGGCCCACAGTTAAATACTGTTTCATTTGGTTTTCTCCTGGATGTTGGCCCACAGTTAAATACTGTTTCATGTGGTTCTTGTCGCGGATGTTGGCCCACAGTTAAATACTGTTTCATGTGGTTCTTGTCGCGGATGTTGGCCCACAATTAAATACTGTTTCATGTGGTTCCTGTCGCGGATGTTGGCCCGCAGTTAAATACTGTTTCATGTGGTTCTTGAGTATGTCTGCTATACCTGCATCTACCAGTTAACATGGACACACATGACAGCTCAAGATAAAAGACGAATGCGCCGATATAAGCTCCAAGGAATGCCCGCCTCATGGGCGAGTTGCATGTGGTGATGTTGTGTTCTCTGCAACTGTTATATTTACTCATGAACTTTTCATGAAGTATGATAGATGGGTTACAAATGTGACCTGACTGTAACTTGCAGGTAAGCACTCTTATAGACACGTGTATAGAAGTCATTGGAAGCAGTGGTGGCGTATCTTTCAGGCTGTGCAGGCGTAAGTCTATGGGCCCGCCCATCCAGAAAAGAAAATAAAAGCCTTTGCAACTTTGTTTACATGAAAATGATTTTATAAGTAAATAATACGTTTTTAAAAAGATGAACACTGACAATATGTATCAAGTATGTTTGGTCAGTGTAATACAAAGTCATGTAGTAAAACTAGATATCGCAACTGGAGGGGGATCGGCGCCGTGTATGAGGTGACAGTCGGTATAGCTATCATGGTGAAGGCCCTTACTAAATTTAGCTCAGGGGGTTCCATGAGGAGAATATCCCGTCGGTGATTGGTCAGGAGTTAAGGGACATGAACTACTGCTCGTCGTTGATTGGTCAGCTGTTAAGCGGCCATAAAGTACAGTTTACAATCCGCAAAACTTATTCCAATCTGCAATACAAAATAAGTATCATCATCATCATCATCCCTCTGTACTCCCAATTAAGCATAAGGCATCAACAAAGGTTCTCCAGCCAATTATGTCTTGAACAAGTCTCGAATCATGTCTTTCCGGCTTCCTATATTGTGCCGTCTCCATGTTGCCAATGGCATTCCTTGCTTTCTTTTCCCATTGTTCATCCCTTTTCAAAGAGTGCTATATATTATATTCTTCAAGGCCATTTGTATTTACAGCATTGGCAGTTGGTCACCTTTGGTGCTGGAGTATAGCAGAGAAACAGGGGCGAAATGAGACACGATTCTTCCTGACTAGGTAATGCTTCTTTCTCTTACTAATGTTTCTTTGTTTGTCTAATGTTTCTTTCTCTTACTAATGTTTCTTTGTTTGTCTAATGTTTCTTTCTCTTGCTAATGATTCTTTTTTGTCTAATGTTTCTTTCTCTTGCTAATGTTTCTTTCTGTGTCTAATGTTTCTTTCTGTGTCTAATGTTTCTTTCTCTTGCTAATGTTTCTTTCTGTGTCTAATGTTTCTTTCTGTGTCTAATGTTTCTTTCTCTTGCTAATGATTCTTTTTTGTCTAATGTTTCGTTCTCTTGCTAATGTTTCTTTCTTTGTTTAATGTTTCGTTCTCTTGCTAATGTTTCTTTCTCTTGGTAACATTTCTTTCTTTGGCTAATGCTTCTTTATCTTGCTAATGTTTCTTTCTCTTGCTAATGCTTCTTTCTCTGGCTACTGTTTCTTTCTCTTGGTAACATTTCTTTCTTTGGCTACTGTTTCTTTCTCTCACTAATGTTTATTTCTCTGGCTGTTTCTTTATCTTGCTAAGTTTCTTTATCTGGCTAATGTTTCTTTCTCTGGGTAATGTTTCTTTCTCTGGGTAATGTTCTCTGGCTAGTGTTTCTTTCTCTGGCTAATGTTTCTTTCTCTGGCTACATTTTGGAGTCAGAGCACGTGCAGCTAAATCCCATAGAAAAGGGTTTTTTTTTGTTTTTGTTGTTTTATTTTTTTAAAGGCATAAATAGAATAGGATGCTTCATGCGTCATGTACTGTGTGTGTATATATCTTGTCTTGTGCTAACTTCCTGTAACTGCGAGCTGGTGTTCTTTGCAGCCGATGCTGTGAAGATGTTGAGGCACAACATCGTATCAGGCGTGGGAGCAGGTTATGACAGCTACTTTTTCAGTCCCGAAGTACAGCTAAAAACCAGGGGCTATGCAATGCTTCTTTAGCAGACTCCACCACCATGGAGACTATGGCGATCCCTGCCCCGTTAGCCAGGCTAGTCCTGTTACTGGGAGAGGGAGTACCAACGGAGAGGTGGGATAGGGTCTTGGTCAGCTATAGTTCACTAACCATGATGTTAGTATGTCAGCTATGGTTCGCTAACCATGACGCTAGCATGTCAGCTATGGGTCGCTGATTGCCTCATCGAACAGCGTATTCACCTATATGTGTGTGTGTGTGTATGTCTGTCTTCGGAATCATAGCTGGCAGTCTTTTCAAGTGACGCACTGTTTATTTCTCTTTTTAACCCCACAGCAGCTGCCGTTTATATGGCAAACCGTAGAATCAATAACATACAACCAAAACGATTGAAATTCTGTTAAAAAACCAAATTATGTTTTAAAAAAATACCACCCCTACCCCAAAAAGCGCGGGGGGGGGGGGGGGGGAAATCACGTGTCACGTGATTGAAACAAAAGCCCGAAAAAAAAACGCCAGGTACTATTCGCAAATGACGTCCAAATGTCCCGATCACGGCCCGTGTTTTGAATTGCCTGTTCAGCAAAACTATGCCAAACTGGCCTGATCACACCATCTAGAAGAAAGCCCCGAGCCCGGATGTAAGGTTATCAAAACAGACGTGCCCGCGGACAAACAAGAGGAAACCTTTGCTCGTCTGTTTGTCCGATCCGTAACAATGTCTAGTTTGTTCCTCACTTTATGTTTTTATTTTTGTTTGTTTTCTTTCTACAGCTGCTGGATTGTTAAAAAGGAAAAAAAAAAAACTGCAGGAAACACAACACCTTCATCTCCCACCACCACCCAAAAGTGGGCACATGAGTGACGTGGAGTATTTACAAACTGCGAGCGACATGGCTTTAGGATGCTAAATAAACCTGGCCGACATCAGCATTTTGTTCATTAACACTTTCACTCCACAACGACATTGGCAAGGTTGGTAGATCCTACACACCGACCCAAATCAATGCCAGGAGCACTATTTAGACAATTTAAATAAAATAAACCAAGTTCTGATCTAAGGACGCAAAGCTCAGATAGTTACTAAAGAGATACAGCAACATGTGGAAGTCACGTAAATGTGGTTTCTTAGATGAATGTTAAGGATGCCATGGACGGAGAGAAAATCAAATGAAGAAATTTTGAGAGAGACCGAATCGAGAAGACAAATAATTACACCATCCAGGAAAAGACAGGCTAAATTTATAGGACATGTCATGAGAAAAGGTAGACTAGAACACATCGTGACAACAGGAGAGTTAGAGGGGAAAAGAGGACGAGGCAGACCAAGAGAGAAATCCTGGATAGATTGGTAAGATGGGCATGGAAATAGGACATCAGAACAACTCATAGAGGTAACACAAGACAGAGAGTTGTGGAGGGTTATGACCGTTAACGGCCTGTAAAAAAAATAGCACTTTTCTAAACCAACCCATATTTTAAAATTATAATGTAATTTCCCCCAATTTACATCTTACATCCTTCCCGTGCCATTAAACGTCACATAGGGTTCGCATGGTAGTTCGCCAAGTTTTCCTGTTTTCGGCGAGCTTTTCAACCTCATCAAGGGATGTTATGACTATTAATTTGGCCTCTCTTAACAATGTCCTCCTTAGAGTTTCACGTGGCATCTCTTTTTTCTTCGGCCTGTTGTGTTCGACTTGACAATTTGTTTTGGGATTCTCTGACCGTTTCTTCTCATCACATAACCAATATGTCCATCTCCTTTGTCTGATCATCCATGAGACCGGTTGTTGTTCGCTTATCTGCCTTATCTATGTGTTGTTCTTGAATTCGTTTGTACTGAGTATATGCATTACTGACAACAAAAACCATGCCAGGAGCTGACTGCAATAGTGACCATGATCCACTCTGTGGAAAAGTTAGAATAAAACTAAAGAAAGCAGGCAGAAAAGTGAGAAACATCAAACTGAATACAGAACTTCTTAAAAATGACCAAAAACTGCGAGAACAATACAAAGTTATTATAACAAATAGATACAATGCAATAGCAAAGATAAATAGTATAGATGAACAATGGGAAATGTTAAGAGATTCTATCCACCAAACTGTTAAGGAGATAATACCACCAAAAAAAGAAGCCCCTAAAAATAAATGGATGACAGACGACATCTTAGGACTGATGGACAAGAGGAGGAGGAGTAAAAATAACGAGAAAAAATATAACAAGATAAATAAAGAAATAAGACGCAAATGCAGAGAAGCAAAAGAAGTGTGGTTAAATGAGCAGTGCAGACAGATAGAGGACTCTCATATTAAAGACAGCAAAAACATGCACAAACGAATTAATGAACTCACAGGCAGGAAAACAAAATATACCACAGGATGCCTGAAATCGAAAGAAGGTAAAATGTTAATGGGAAAAGAAGACATTGTGGACAGTGGACAGAGTATATCGGTGAGCTGTATAGAGGAGAAAGACCAGAATTAACACCAGATACTGAAAACTGTGAGGGACCACCAATACTTGAAGATGAAATCATAGATGCCATCAAACACATGAAGAAAGGAAAAGCGACTGGGCCTGATAATATAACAATAGAAGAAATAGAGGCACTAGAGGAGACAGGAATAAAAATAATAACCAAGTTACTGAATGACATTTACAACAGTGGTTATATTCCCAGTGACCTGATTAAATCCACGTTTATAGCACTACCAAAGAAACCAGGTGCAAAGGAATGTGACGACCACCGGACTATCAGCCTCTCATGTCACATAACGAAGCTACTTCTGAGAATAATTATGAGAAGAACAAGGAAAAAGATAAAAATGGAAATAGCAGATGAACAGTTTGGATTTGTTGAATGAAAGGGAACACACAATGCCATTTATGCTTTACGAACACTAACAGAAAGAGCTTTAGAAGTACAGAAAGATCTCTACTTATGCTTCATTGATTACACCAAGGCATTTGACAAGGTGAAACATAATGAAATTATTAAAATGCTTGAAGACATCAATATAGACGGCAAAGACCTGAGGATTGTAAAACATCTATACTGGCAGCAAGAAGCAGCAGTTCGAGTTGAAAATAGAACTGGAAAATATCAACCTATAAAACAAGGGGTGCGACAAGGACGTGTACTATCTCCAGACCTTTTTTCTCTGTATAGCGAGAATATTCTAAGAACAATCATCACAGAACCAGGCATAAAAATTGGAGGATACAATATTAACAACCTTCGGTATGCTGACGGCACAGTACTGATAGCTGAGAACCAACAAGACCTGCAAAATCTCTTGGATAAAGTCGCCAAAGAAAGTGAACAGAAAAGCCTTACTTTGAACATCAAAAAGACAGAGACTATGGTTATATCTAAGAAACAGAATCCACCAGCATGCAGTATTAAATTAAACGGAACTGTTCTAAAGCAGGTGCAGAAATTCAAATACCTTGGAGCAGTAATAACTTCAGATGGGAAATGCAGAACAGAAATTAGGAACAGAATAGGCCAAGCAAAGACTGCATTTCAGAGAATGAGAAACATATTGACCAACACATCTTTATCAATGAATGTTAGAAAACGAGTACTAAAATGCTATATTGAACCTATCTTGTTATATGGAAGTGAATCATGGACAATAGGCAAGTCTGCACAAAAATCATTGGAAGCAGCAGAAATGTGGTTTATTAGAAGAATGTTGCGAATCCCCTGGACAGCAAAAATAACTAATGAAGAATGTAGGAGAAGAGCTGGAGAGACAAAAAACCTTGTCAAAAAGATAAGAGAGAGACAATGTACTTTCATAGGACATGCAATGAGAAGAGGGGGCATTGAAATTATTATAACAACAGGAAAAATAGAAGGAAGATGATCAAGAGGAAGACCAAGAGAAATGATACTGGACAGTCTGACGGGATGGTGTGAGAGGAGATCACCAACTGAGCTGATGGCATGCATGAAGGATCGGATACTATGGAGAAGCATAATAGCCAACGCCAGTCGGCACGGCACATGATGATGATGATGATGATTTTCCTTAGGCATTTGTTTTCAAAAGTCTAATTTGTTGTCTCTTTTTTTTTTTTTAGTTGTTTTCCGGCTTTCGCAAGCATAAAATTATTTCAACCAAAATTTCTCGTCAGAATTTATTTCGGTATTGAGTGAAAAATAATCCCGGAATGAAAGAGTTAAATTTTTCATTCTACAAACGATCACAAAGAAGTCGCAACAAAAGCTGCAATCGTTCTGAAGGAGAGGTGCATGGTTCAGTTTTACCAAACAACAGAGGGAGTGAGGACAATGAACCAATCGTTTTAAGAACATGACCGGAACTCGCAGTTAATATTTTGAAGATAACACGATGGCGGATACCGTGACAGAAGCGGGAAGACGGTTACAATAGTTTACCGGAGGTTGAGAAGTGGACCAAAGAAGCCTGTAGCAAGGCAAGACTCCAGCACTAAGAAGACCCTAACACGAGCATTCTTTTGCCCAGACTGGAAGGATGCTGCAGAGCGTTCATCATCATCAGGCGCCGTGCCGACAGGCTTTGGCTATTTTGCCTCTCCAGAGTACTTACTTATTTAAATTGTATACTGAAAACATAATGAGGAATGTTGATGCAGACAAAGAATATCATGATGCCATAAAAATTGGAGGTTATGAAATACCAGATATTAGATATGCTGATAAGACAGTATTACTGTCCACAACACAAAAAGGAATGGAAAAACTAATTATATCAGTCCGTAAGAATAGTGAAGAGCAAATCCTCTATCTTAATGCGACGAAAACTAAACTGATGACAACTGACAAAACAAATACGGCAGCTGAAATATATATATATATATATATATTATATATATATATATATATATATATATAAATGAGGAAAAACTGGAAGAGGTGGAGAAGTGTGAATATCTTGGATTATTAATTACTAATACTAGAGATAGGATGAGAGAAATTAAAAGGAGGACATCTATCGCTCTTCAAAAAGTAAAACAACTAAAGAAGATGTGGAGAGGAACAGACAGAACTACAAAAATAAGATTTTTAAGGGCATGCATCTTTTCCATCGCAACATATGCCTGTAAGATCTGAACACTTAACAAAACATCTGAGAAACACATAAATGGCTTTGAATGTAAATGCTACAGAAAAGTCCTTCAAATACCATGGACACAAAAAAGAACAAATATATCCATACTACAAGAACTTAACATTAGAATGTTGGCTAGTAAAGAGAAAACTTAAATATTTTTGACATATTAAACATCATGAAAGTTTAGAGAAAATCGTCTTGGAAGTGTACATAATGGGAAAAAGAAAAGCGAGGAAGATCAAGGCGAAGATGGCTGCAAGACATCGTTGATAATCTGCGAATGGATGCATCAGCAGCAGGCCATCTTGCTTACAACCGAGAGGCCTGCGGGAGAGCTGTTTGGGAGGAGAATTTCCGCAAGGGACATGCAAATGAATGACTGAATACAATGAACGTATCTTTTGTTCACGCTAGTTTAAATGAGTGTCACGCACTACATTCTTCCAAGCAACCAGGAGACTACATTCTTCCAAGCAACCAGGAGGTAGCATAGCAACTTGGTTGAGACAGTTTCACCAGTACTAACATATGTACGATGAATCAGCCACTGGCCAAGGACTTCTGCAGATATGTCTTCGTCCAGTCGGGTTATGCTTGTTGAATAGCTCTACCCTCACTCTGGCCTGATTTTCTTTAGGCCATAGGTATCCGATGGAGGCAAGCTGGAGCTATTTGGGGATATAACGCCATGTTGTTTACTATATGGTACCATTTATGATCCTCCTTTTTACATCACTTCTCAGCCAACTGCTGGCTTCCACTGTGTGCTCTACTACGTCCAGCTGGGAGCATTTCGTGCCCGTCTTTCGTGCTCAAGACAAAAAAATCCAAGTCTACATTTTTTAAAAATTATTTTTCGCTTTTGTATCTGTTGTGTTGTTTTTGTATGTGATCTTTGAAAAAAAAAGCTTTTGTGGAAATATTGGATTGTTGTGTGTTCTTCATTTGTTTGTGCTGATCTTGCTTTCCGCCATTCTTGTTTCTGCACACTGCCCTCATTCTTTCTATCTTTTTGTAAAACTGAATTACACACCTCCATCTACTTTCATTACTAGAACCAGTTTTACCTCAGCCGTCATTTCTCTTATCATGCACTCACAATGTTAACGATCTCGCATTCCCTGGACAGAACAGAAAATCCACGTCTATTTAGATCAAGTGCAGCCAACCTCTCTGCTCTCTCGGCCAACCAGAACTCTTGCTCCGCCCCTAGAGAAATTCCCGTGCTAATCAGTTACACGGACTAACCGAAATGCTTGCTTAAAGGGACGTAACACAACAATCAAACCACAAACAAGAGACGGAACACAACAATCAAACCACAAACAAGGGACGTAACACAACAATCAAACCACAAACAAGAGACGTAACACAACAATCAAACCATAAACAAGGGACGTAACACAACAATCAAACCACAAACAAGAGACGGAACACAACAATCAAACCACAAACAAGAGACGTAACACAACAATCAAACCACAAACAAGAGACGTAACACAACAATCAAACCATAAACAAGGGACGTAACACAACAATCAAACCACAAACAAGAGACGGAACACAACAATCAAACCACAAACAAGAGACGTAACACAACAATCAAACCACAAACAAGAGACGTAACACAACAATCAAACCATAAACAAGGGACGTAACACAACAATCAAACCATAAACAATCGATCAGGGGGTGTCGATGCAACAAAATGCCTTGGGTGAGCACATGAAGAAACACATACTGTTATAATCTTAGCGCCCTTCTAAAGACTTCAAAAACCTAATCGTTACCTATTCGTAATGTGATACAGCTAGAATTTCACCTCCAGAAAAGCAGTACTTGAGATTATGTTTGATAAATGACTTTTAAACCTCAACCTTCCGCAGTGAAGAAAGATGGAGACACTGTTTTCTAGAACATTGTTCTCAAATATCGCTTCTCGGCCCTTTGGTTAAGATCAAAGTGGATGAGATCAAAGTGGACGAGATCAAAGTGTCCTCTTGGCAGGTACCCTGATCAATATACCCTTTGGTTAAGATAAAAGCGTCGATATTTTTTAACTAAACGAGATGCCTAAGGCCTACCCTGCACATTGAATGCCGGGGGTATGGTCCACATCTCGTTACGGGTGGACCCGATTTGCAGTACCACCGGGTCACGGCCTGTTGTTTTCGTAATCTTAAAAAAAAATAAATTAGCCGAATATAGGTTACTGGGTCGTGTCGCGACATCGTTTAAGTAAGTAACGATGCAGATGTTGGTTGTTTGGTCACGTGATTGAGTTGTTACTGAACCTGGTCACCAAAAGTTGGGGGTTTTTGTTTTGTTTTGGCTGAACTTTTGGAGCGAGAGAACAGCTAAAATATGGAGGTATGCAATATCTTTACTATATATATATATATATATATATATATATGAGATCTTGGAGCTGGACTTATACTTGGACATGTTCTTCAACAATGTAGATCGATCGTGAATCGCTGTCAGAGTTTGTGTGAAGTGTTCATGTTTGGACGTTAGACATAAAAGATATGACAACTGAGGTGAAACTGATTCTAGTAATGAAAATAGATGAGCGCATTGTGTCGGACAAGGAGGAGGCCAAACGTCCAAATCTATATATTTTTCATACATTTTCTATGTTTTTATCTGCTGTGTTGTTTTTGTATGTGATTCTTGAAAAAGGCCTCTGCCGGAGTATTGGGTTGTTGTATGTCTTTCATTTACATGTACTCGTCTTGTTTTCTGCCATTCTTGTTTCTGCCCACTTTTCTCACTCTTTGTATCTTTTTTGTAAAACTGTACCATACATCCATCTATTTTCATTTTGTTTGGATGCTGATGTATGTTGAGCTGTCATTACTTACAACGTGCGTCATCACACATACAGTCATCCGCCACTATGTCACAAATACACTTATCCACCACTAGGTCACACATATATTTATCCACCACTAGGTCACACATACACTCATCCACCACTAGTTCACACATACACTCATCCACCACTAGGTCACACATACACTCATTTACCACTAGGTCACACATACACTCATCTGCCACCAGGTCACACATACACTCATCTGCCACTAGGTCACACATACACTCATCCACCACTAGGTCACACATACACTCATCTACCACTAGGTCACACATACATTCATCTGCCACTAGGTCACACATACACTCATCTGCCACTAGGTCACACATACACTCATCTGCCACTAGTTCACACATACACTCATCTGCCACTAGGTCACACATACACTCATCCACCACTAGGTCACACATACACTCATCCACCACTAGTTCACACATACACTCATCCACCACTAGGTCACACATACACTCATCCACCACTAATTCACACATACATTCATCCACCACCAGGTCACGACATACACGTATGAGTGGCACACGTGGAAGAACATCGCCTTGTTTGTGTCACAGTTTACAGGTGTTCACATGTAGATCCTGAAAGAAAGATGTTCATATGTAGATCCCGAAAGAAAGATGTTCACATGTAGGTCCCGAGAGAAAGATGTTCACACGTAGATCCTGAATGAAAGATGTTCACACGTAGATCCTAAAAGAAAGATGTTCACATGTAGATCCCGAAAGAAAGATGTTCACATGTAGATCCCGAAAGAAAGATGTAGATCTCGAAAGAAAGATTTTCACACGCAGATCCTGAAAGAAATATGTTCACATGTAGATCCTGAAAGAATAGATCTCGAAAGAAAGCTGCTCACACGTAGATCCTGATAGAAAGAGGTTCACATGTAGAACCTGAAAGAAAGATCTATATATATATATAAAACTGTAAATTGTAGCAAAGAAAAAAAAACATATAATTGTATGTAAATATATGTAAAAAAGATGTTAAAACGTAACAAGATTTTATCACTGCCCTCAGAAGTAAGTTCACAAGCGCTTCAGCCTGTTCCACTGAAGTTATGACCCAGATAGCTGCACGAACTCCGCAGCACCAAAGAGAACCCCTGACGAACAAAAGCAGCCGCGGAAGCAGGTCTAGAGCCCACTACCAGCAGTCGAAGTCGACGTCGATTCACCCAATCTAGAAATATTTGTAGACAAAAAAACATATTCCACAAAATCTACCAGAACGGGGCGTGGTTTGTCACGTCAGCTCAGAGGAATCCTGTTTAATCCCCCCCCCCCAACTTTTTTTTTTAATTTTCAATTTTTCAAACGAAAATTCGCAAATGCGTGCCAACCGCAGAATTTGAAAACCTTTTGGGTGTGAATATCACGTGTCTGAAAGTATGTACCGAAAGATGATTAGGGGCGGTCTACGGTCTACGTGACACTAAGTCCAAGTGTTGCATTTAGTTGTGGGGATGGGGGTGGGGTGGGGTGGGGATGGGGGTGGGGAATACTCATCCGGATTAAAACAGGACCACGTTCGTGACTCGATGAAAGGGACGCCAAGGGAGAGAATTAACTGAGCAAATATTCGTGACTTCAGCGCTGCAGCGTCTTTGTGAGCGCGTGGTTTATGTGTTTATGGGGGGGGGGGGAATATGTACAACAAAGTAACGGTAGTGGGGTGGGTTGTATCTACAGTAAATCTTCTGCTAGATTTTCTTCTACTTCTTCTTCTTCTGTTACGTCCTAAAAAAAAAGGAACGTTGGCTGAGCTGCGTCGCCGTTACGCGCGCCTTCCGACACAACACATCCTACTTCGGCTCGGTATATATTTAGGAACAGATTCGCCTCCCCCACTGCGCTCTCTAATAAACACAGCCAGATCAGTTTCAAGGAACACCGCTAGGATGTGATATAGGATCTTGGTCGGCATTAGTTCGCCAGCACTGAGGTGCCGCTCAGCATGATCGTCATCTCATACTAATACGACACTCAGTCAATTAAGGAACTTTTAATTTAAAAAAAAAAGAAAGACGTAAACTTTTCTTAGCTGTGATGTTGCTGTGTTGTTTTTATATGTGATTTTTTAAAAAAAAGACGTTTGCCGAAATACTTGATTGTTTTACGTTCTTCATTTATACATTATCATCTTCTGTCACTCTCTTTTCAGAAAACTTTCCTCACTATTTCTATCTTTGTTTTTGGTAAAACTAGAACTATACACCTCTGTCTACCTTTATTATTAAAACCGTACGCCTCTGTCTACCTTTATTACTAGAACCATACATCTCTCTCTACCTTTACTACAAGAACCATACACCTTTGTTTACCTATACTACTAGAACCATACATCTTTGTCTACCTTTACTACTAGAACCATACACCTTTGTCTACCTTTACTACTAGAACCATACACCTTTGTCTATCTTTACTACGAGAGCCATACACCTCTGTCTACTTTTACTACTAGAGCCATACACCTTTGTCTACATTTACTACTAGAGCCATAAAACTCTGTCTACCTTTACGAATAGAACCATACACTTTTGTCTACCTTTACTACTAAAACCATACACCTATGTCAATCTTTACTACTAGAGCCATACAACTTTGTCTACCTTTACTACTAGAGCCATACACCTTTGTCCATCTTTACTACTAGAGCCATACATCTTCGTCTACTTTTACTACTAGAGCCATAACCTTTGTCTACCTTTACTATTAGAACCATACACCTATGTCTACCTTTACTACTAGAACTAAACACCTGTCTACCTTTACTACTAGAACCATACATCTTCGTCTACTTTTACTACTAGAGCCATAACCTTTGTCTACCTTTATTACTAGAACCATACACCTATGTCTACCTTTACTACTAACCTGTCTAGAACATTGAAGAGCGTGGTCAAAAACTGCCACACTGACATCTCCGTGTCTATTCTCCTTCATAAACTACAGCTTCTGGGAAGACATCGCGCGGGGAAACACCTAAACAAAATCCGACTAAACAATCACAAATTGATAACATAAATCAGAGTGGAGAAGGAAAAGAAAAGAAAAAAAAAACCAAAACTGGGTACAAGTAAATACGAGCATCCTGTCCCAAACTGGATTCATTCAAACTAGAGTAAACATTGTGAGACCCGTACGATACAAAGGGAAGCAGTGTGTAGTTCATTCGGGCTATCATGCACAGCGCTATTGGAGGACGAGAAGAGCCAGCCAGGAAGACAAGATTGGTGGAGGTAGAATATTTAATCCAGCGGCCGCTATGTTTTCAAGAATAACATACACACACGCATAGAAATTGCCTGCCTTTCATAATCTGTTGATTTTCTTGTTAGTTAGATCGTTAGACGGGCGTTCAGATGCAAGCACGCCCCGAAGTTCATTGTGTCCATGGCACTCAAGAGATCATTTGGTGCTGTAATTTGTTTGTAGTGTTCAGGGGTCTTCAAAATGGAGTATGCATATCCCTTGGGTGCATTCTTCTTCTTCTTCTTCTTCTACCAGCTTTCTGAGCCACTGAGGATCATTGCTGCAAATAAGGAACGTCTCCATTCCTCTCTGTTCCTGAGCTTTTCTTGACATTTTTTGAGCTTTTATTGATCTTTTCTTTGCCAATTGTCGATTCTAAGAGAAAGAGGGCGTACATCTTCTTCTTGGCTGTCTCGTTATCATTGTCTACGTCCACCTCTTGGTCTAACCCCTTTCATCACTTCTGTGACAAGACAGGCACTGACATGGAATCCTCAAGGAAATAGAAAACTAGGAAGACCTAGACTTCCTTGGAGAAGAGAAATTATGACAGTGCTCAGAGACAAGGGATACACATGGAAGGAAGCAGAGAATAATTCCAAGAACAGGGATGACTGGAGAGCATTTATCCATGGCCTATGTTCTCAAAGCGGTGATGGCATGTACTGCCATAATTCTCTCTAAATGCCAAGGCCATCTCAGTCTGTTGTTTTTCATAATGGCTGTTATAATCGGAGAGTTAAACAATGTGTAGATTTCTCTGTTACTTCTTAGCTCCCCTTGTTATGCTATAGAGTTTCTTGCCGGTCTATAAATTCTTCTCAGGATTCTGTTCTCAAATGTTTGTATTTGGTTTTCATCTTGTTTAGTTGTATTCCATGTTTCTGACCCACATAGTATAGCTGGTCGAATCTGTACCGTATATATGGGACTATGGGAACCAAATATGGAATCCTGGGACTTGGTGCAGACTTTAGTCTCTATGATATATAAAACTTGGAACTCCTTTGTTAAAAAAAAACACAAATAAAATAATAATAATCTTCTTCTTCTGTTTCTTTCTGAAAATACGAGCTGTGTTCTCTGCAGCCAATGTAGGGAAGAGATAATGTGTAGGGAAGAGACAAACTCACACGAGTAGTTACCGGGTTTGATTGGCAACCCTAAGAGTAGGAGTAATAGGCCAGTTACCGGTCATTGTAGAGATGCGCAACTCTGACAAAAGCCGGCAACTGACCCATTATTCCTACTCTTAGGGTTGCCAATCAAACCCGGTAACTATGAGCTTATCTCTTCCCTACACTGATGCTATGAAGATGTTGAGGGTACAGTATCGTATCGGCGTGGGAGCGGGTTATGGCAGCTATTGTTTCAGCCCCTGAGTACAGCTAAAAAGCAGGGGGGTGTGCAATGCTTCTTTACCAGACTCCACCACCATGGAGACTATGGCGATCTCTGCCCCGTTAGCCAGGCTAGTAATGTTACTAGGGGGGGGGGTACCAACGGAGAGGCAGACAGTGTCTTGGTCAGCTATGGTTCGCTAACCCTGACGGTAACATGTGAGATATGAATCGGTAGGTGATTCCATCTCGCCCAACCTTTCAAAATACGCTTCTCACATTCTTTGACCGGAATGATAGGACGGGACTGGCCTCGCTGTGGTCTATATGGTGGTGGAGCTTATCAGAAAGCTCCATTCTTGAGTCTACTCCCCCGGTCTTGAAAGAAGTCACCTTATTCAACTCCTTTTAAGAATTGGTGCCTGTATTGCAATATTATCACAGCGACAGCTGCAGACAAAATAGAATATTTCTCAGTTCCATTGTGATCAGAACAAGAACTTCTCCATTTCATCATTTGTCAAGAAATTCAATCATGTGCTATGAACTCCATCATTCATTCATTTGCTGTGAACTCCATCATTCCATAATTTGGCAGGAATTTCATCATTTCATCATTTATGAAGAACGTTTACCATTTCATCGTTTATCAAGAACTTCATCATTTCATCATCTGTCAAGAACTTCATCATTTCATCATCTGTCAAGAACTTCATCATTTCATCATTTGTCAAGAACTTCATCATTTCATCATCTGTCAAGAACTTCATCATTTCATCATCTGTCAAGAACTTCATCATTTCATCATCTGTCAAGAACTTCATCATTTCACCACCTGTCAAGAACTTCATCATTTCATCATTTGTCAAGAACTTCATCATTTCACCATCTGTCAAGAACTTCATCATTTCACCATCTGTCAAGAACTTCATTATTTCATCATTTGTCAAGAACTTCATCATTTCATAACTTGTCAGAAACTTCATCGCTCCATTCATTTTGTCATGAGCTTCACCGTTCAATTATCCTGCTAGCATTTCCAAGGGAGATAACAAAAACAATGAACACACACAAAAGAAAGGAACGAGCAACTTAGATGTGTGCCATCCTGTCCTGATACAAGGAAAAAAGTCAAGGCAAACTGAACATTCCATGACCAGCAACGACGACCAACTCGGCAAGAAAAACTATCATCTCCCAATGGTCGACACTATTTGCCCCAGTGGTATGCTAACTTGGACGAACTTGTTTATCTCCGAGCACACAAAACTGATAAAAAGTCGACTGTTAAAAAAAAGTCTAAAACAATATGAGCCGCTCAAACATCGACTCTTTAACACCCCCCCCTTTTTTCCCCTCATTCTACCGCATACTCTGGGCCAGCCTGGTTCTGTAACAAAGTGTAACATTGTCAAAGCCAGGCTGGGCCGTCGACAGTTTTCCAACGGAATTTTAAATCCCGGAAACGGAAATTAGGATCCAGGGCCGGCCAGGGTCAGGAAAACTCCTTACGTGCACGTCCTCTGATTCAAGTGACTTAAAGACCGTATTTTAAACTTCGCAAGTTTGTTACATTCTCCCAATTCTAAACTAAGGCGCCTATGATTCACCGGTAAAAAAAAAAAAGTATGTGAGCCCTAAAGATGTGTTTGATTCTAAAGTAGGACGTGCCTGATTCTTGCAAGTAGAAGGTGCCTGATTCTAAAGTAGTTAATGATTCTAAAGTAGGACGCATGTGATTCTAAAGCAGTTTCTGATTCTAAAGTAGGGCGTATGTGATTCTAAAGCAGTTTCTGATTCTAAAGTAGGACACATGTGATTCTAAAGTAGTTTCTGATTCTAAAGTAGGATATATGTGATTCTAAAGTAGTTTCTGATTCTAAAGTAGGACATATGTGATTCTAAAGTAGTTTCTGATTCTAAAGTAGGATATATGTGATTCTAAAGCAGTTTCTGATTCTAAAGTAGGACATATGTGATTCTAAAGTAGTTTCTGATTCTAAAGTAGGACATATGTGATTCTAAAGTAGTTTCTGATTCTAAAGTAGGACATATGTGATTCTAAAGTAGTTTCTGATTCTAAAGTAGGACATATGTGATTCTAAAGCAGTTTCTGATTCTAAAGTAGCGGCCTAGAGGTATTTATTGTCTCCTGATCGCTTTCCTGCGCCACTCCCCCCCCCCCCCCCCCGCAAACAAACCCGTATAGTTCTCTCCCTTTCACCGCCGTTAACATCCGATTGGTTCAATTTGTTTTCCTTTGTGGTCTCCCGGTCTCGTCTTTAGGGGCATTCTGTTGTATTGTGTTACAAGGAGTGATGCTACAAAGCTAAGTTGTTTTTTTTATTTTCGTTTTTTATTTTCATTTTTCTTCTTTTATTATTATATGTTGTGTTTGTTTTCGTACGTGATCCTTGAAAAAAGCTCACGCCGAAATATTGGATGTTGTATGTTTTTCATTATTTGTGTTTTTTCTCACTTTTCTCACTCACTCTATCGCTTTGTAAAACGGTACCATACACCTCTATCTACCTCATTCTAAAGTAGTTTCTGATTCTAAAGGAGTATCTGATTATAAAGTAAGACATTTTTGTTCGCGAAGCAACACATCAAAATTATGTGACTGAAATAAAAGAAACTGTGTTGCTTGTTCTTGTGGCTAAGATTCCGAAGTTTCTGACAAATGATAACACGGTTCAAGTTCCTGACAAATGATGACATAGTGAAGTTCCTGACAAATGATGACATGGTGAAGTTCCTGACAGATGATAGAACAGTCAAGGTCCTGACAGATGATAGAACGGTCAAGTTCCTGACAAATGATGACATGGTGAAGTTCCTGCCAAATGATGGCATGGTGAAGTTTCTTGACAAATGATGACATGGTGAAGTTCCTTACAAATGATGACATGGTGGAGTTTCTTGACAAATGATGACATGGCGAACTTTCTTGACAAATGATGGAATACTGGAATTCTTGACAAATGATTGGATGGTGCAGTTCTTCTAACGGTGGAGCGATGAAGTTCTTGTTCTGACCCCCGGGGAAAAGTCAACTGTTCTATTTTATCTACAGATGTTGCCATGATGATGGTGCTTGCACTACAGAAGCCATTTGAAACAGGAACTGAATAAGGTGGCTTGTTTGTAGAACGGGGCTGGAATCAAGAATGGAGCTTTCTTACAAGCTCCACTACTATACAGGTGGTGTATAGACCACATCCTTATCAATGAATGTTAGAAAACGAGTCCTAAAATGCTATATTGAACCTATCTTGTTATATGGAAGTGAATCATGGACAATAGGCAAGTCTGCACAAAAATCATTGGAAGCAGCAGAAATGTGGTTTATTAGAAGAATGTTGCGAATCCCCTGGACAGCAAAAATAACTAATGAAGAATGTATGAGAAGAGCTGGAGAGACAAAAACCTTGTCAAAACAATATAATAATAAAAATAAGAGAGAGAGAGAGAGAGAGTAATGTACTTACATAGAACATGTAATGAGAAGAGAGGGCGCTGACAATATTGTAACAACGGGAAATACAGAGGGAATAAGAGTCAGGAGAAGATCAAGAGAAATGATACTGGACTGTCTGACGGGATTTGGTGTGAGAGGAGATCACCAACTGAACCGTTGGGCTGCATGAATGATCGGGTACTGTGGGAAACACAAAAAAAAACAGCCAAGGCCAATAGACTTGGCACCTGATGATGATTTAAACGTCTCTGTCGCTACCCTCTCTCCTCCGATCATCTTCATAGTACAAAGAGCCGTAGGAGGAGATAATTCACCAAGACTGTCCTACTTACGTCCCCCTTAGATAACATTAACATAACATACTATAACAATTTGATTACGGGCACACATAAACAGAATATAACAACTTTTGCCCGCTGGAAGATAACACGAGAAGTGGAATAAAACTGAACAGTCCAGATCTTACAATGTTTTTTATCTAATTATCAAAAACACTTGACTTTTTTTTATTATCTTCCCCTGCCTGTGGGGGCTTTTGTGTTTAACCCGAAACACTCGCTGGACGAGCACTTGATATGCTTCGTCCGACACTGATATCGCATTTTATGACAATGAAACTTCTCTAATTATCGCGTTTTTTGTTTTTTTTTATTAATCTGACCTGAATTTTAAGCTGTGGAAAGGAACAGACAAAACTACAAAAATAATATTTTTAAGGGCATGCATCTTTCCCATCACAACACATACCTGTGAGACATGGACACTTAACAAAACAGCTGAGAAACACATAAATGCCTTTGAATGTAAATGCTACAGAAGAGTCCTTCAAATATCATGGTCACAAAAAAGAACAAATATATCCATACTACAAGAACTTAATATTGAAGACGGCTGGCTAGTAAAGAGGATTAAAGAGAGAAAACTTAAATATTTTAGACACATTAAACGTCATGATAATCTAGAGAAGACCGTCTTGGAAGGGTACATAATGGGAAAAAGAAAGAGAGGAAGACCAAGGCAAAGATGGCCGCAAAACATCGTTGATGATCTGCAAATGGATGCATCAGCACCAGGGAATCTTGATCACAATCGCAAGACCTACAAGAGTGCTGTTAGGGAGGCAAAGTTCCACAAGGGACATGTTAATGAATGAATGAATGAGCTGAATTGTAACATTTAACCCCGGAACTGCCTCAGAAAAGAGACGGGGTTGTGGATAAACCTTACAATATCCTACATAGAAGAAAGCACACACAAAGAGTTAAACACCGATAAAACAGAAGTAATGGTGCTATCCAAGAACAAGAAAATACCAGAATGGCACAAGGGGAAGATATTGCTATCAACAGAAACAAATACTTAGGTGCAGTTATAACATCTGACGGCAGATGCACTGAAGAAACCATAACAAGGATAACAAAAGGCACGTTTTAGAAAAGTGAAGAACATGTTAAGAAATTTTAAAAAACTGCCATTGGTAAGTAGAAAGGCATTTCTAAGATACTGTATAGAAAATGTTCTACTTTACGAAAGTGAAACATGGACTATGAATAAACAATGAGAATAAAGAATAAAGACTACTTCTTAAGAAGGCTGCTTCATATACCATGGACAGCCAGAAGGACAAATGAAGAAGTACTATAGCAGGTAAAGGAATATCTCAATCTAGTGCCTTGCGTAATAAAAAAGACAATCAAAGTTTCTTGGACACAACAGCAGACATGAAGGTCTCAGAAAATTGGTCAAAACTGGAAAGACAAATGGCAAAAGACAAAGAGGGCGGAGGTGACAGAAATACCTGGATGGTCTGAATGCATGGTTTGGCGGGAAAACAATCGACTTTATTCCAGGCACGGAAGATCCAGCGAGATGGAGGGGAGATGACCGCCTACGTCTACTGGCACGACCCTGTCTGATCTGATCTTAAATAACAGACGCTTGTAGAATAAGAAACTTTCAAACTCGATGATCTCAGACTTTCTTTGGCACCAATCAAGAAACAGCAAAATACAATGTCTACATGAGATGCCTAAGAAAAGCAACAAACGACACTAGGAGGAGTAAGATAAGAAATGACGACGAAAGGCAATTAGTAGGAACTACACCTGTAACAGAAGTTATTACTCTGTGACAGAATGGGGGCTTGATACCCGGTTGTTGTGGTGAAAAGTTCTTGACCATAGCTCAGCTGATTAAGCGAGCACAGAATATGAGATATCTCCGTGTTCTGATTGGCTAGTTCAGTCACGAGGTCTGAGCTGGCGGGAGACGCGAACGGGAGTTCTGTTCGAGATGTTGTAGAGACATGGTTGTATGTAAATTTGTTATGAGGTTCGCTAGGATTGTTGATTCGTGAAGTAAGTTTTTGGTTGGTTGTCCTTGTTAGAACGAAAGTGTGGCTAAGTTAGCATGTAGCTTTGGTAAATGGATTTGTCATTTTTAGGACAATTGTCATGAGTCATTATGTAGAGAGTTGTGTGTGCACATGGAAGGAAGCAGAGAATAATTCCAAGAACAGGGATGACTGGAGAGCCTTTATACGTGGCCTTTGCTCTCTTGAGGGAGTGAAAGACGATGATGATGATGATGATGATGATGATGATTTCACCCTTCCTTCACTTCAGCTTGCAAACAGCCACCCTGGAGTGGCAACCGTCTCTGAGTGACAGCCAGTCTCTGCCCTTTCCAACAACCCCACAGTTGGCGACACCCAGTCTCTGCCCTTTCCAACAACCCCACAGTTAGCGACAGCCAGTCTCTGTCCTTTCCAACAACCCCACAGTTAGCGACAGCCAGTCTCTGCCCTTTCCAACAACCCCACAGTTAGCGACAGCCAGTCTCTGCCCTTTCCAACAACCCCACAGTTAGCGACAGCCAGTCTTTGCCCTTTCCAACAACCCCACAGTTAGCGTCAGCCAGTCTCTGCCCTTTCCAACAACCCCACAGTTAGCGACAGCCAGTCTCTGCCCTTTCCAACAACCCCACAGTTAGCGACAGCGGCTTCAAAACTTCATTCCACCAACACTTTCATCATGCTATTGTCTTCTTCTTCGTTCGCGTATCATGCTATTGTCTTCTTCTTCGTTCGCGTATCATGCTATTGTCTTCTTCTTCGTTCGCGTATCATGCTATTGTAAAATTCACTGCAGCTAACATCCATCCTCATCACAAGTTTTTGATCGTAATCGTTATGTATATGTTCATATCTGAATGAACT
This sequence comes from Achatina immaculata, assembly GCA_009760885.1. Taxonomy (NCBI): domain Eukaryota; kingdom Metazoa; phylum Mollusca; class Gastropoda; order Stylommatophora; family Achatinidae; genus Lissachatina; species Lissachatina immaculata. The sequence goes on from CM019700.1 coordinate 14,179,133, forward strand.
GGCAGGCTGAGAATGGACAAGGTGGACATTGCTAAAGCCGTATTGGACAGACTGCGAGAAAATGAAGAGCAGGAATGGAAAAACATTGTAGATGTGAAGAGATTGCTGGAGCTAGGACAAATTAAAGGTGCTGGCAGGAAATCTGAACTGTGTGGCAGAAAACGCGTCGTTAACAACCAACATTTGATGGGAACTGTTATCAAACAAACTCTTGGATGGATGCTGCGGCATGCGGCGGGGGCATATATGAGGTTGTCCTGAATTCTCAGTGACGTCGGAGTCTGATTTTGAATCTTTGAGCCTTCGTACCTGAAACCATGTCATGTAATGATTTCTGACAATAAACTTCTTAAACTTTTTGGTTTCGGAAAAAAAAAGATGTCATATTTACCCTTGAAAGACATAAAAACAAACGAACAGGCCCTCAAATAAGTTTCAGAACAACGAGAACTAGTTAAAATGATAAGAAAAAAAGACCATCAAAACTTCTTAGGCATGTCATGAGAAGAAGACTTAAGAACCTGGTTATCACCGGAAAATTCAAGGGAGAAAGGAAGAAAGGAAGGCCAAGAGAAAAGTATCTCAGCGGACTGCCCAAGTGGCATGGAAAAAGAAAAGCATCTGAGCTGGCTGGAAACACCAAACGCCCCACAAGATTGAGAAGCATGATCGTCGACGCTGTCCGGCGCGGTACACAATAACAACAGAAGAACTTATAGGATATGGTATTAGTCCCCGTATTTTCCTTGATCTGTAGACGTAATGAAAGGTTATATTGTTGATACTTTTACCTCCCATGTCACTGAAGGAGTCAGGTACCCATTTCTACACCCTTAGTGATCACCACGGCACTGGCCGTACGCGAACCATCGAACTCTCAGTGAGATACGAGTGCACTTAACAACTGGGCCCCGTCAGCCGTAGTTTTTAACATTTAATAACGTTCACTCCAGCGGTTTTAACGGCTGTTAAGTTTTATCTCAAGCTATTTTAAGCATATCAGTAAACCTAACTTGTTACATGGAAGTGAATCATGGACAATAGGCAGGTCTGCACAAAAATCATTGGAAGCAGCAGAAGTGGGGTGTATTAGAAGAATGTTGCGAATCCCCTGGACAGCAAAAATAACTAATGAAGAATGTATAAAAGATAAGAGAGAGACAATGTACTTTCATAGGACATGCAATGAGAAGAGGGGGCATTGAAAATATTATAACAACAGGAAAAATAGAAGGAAGAAGATCAAGAGGAAGACCAAGAGAAATGATACTGGACAGTATGACGGGATGGTGTGAGAGGAGATCACCAATTGAACTGATGGCCTGCATGAAGGATCGTGTACTCTGGAGAAGCATAACAGCCAACGCCAGTCGGCACGGCACCTGATGATGATGACGACGATGATGTTTTAACCGTTATTTGACGTTAATCCCCAAAAGCTCCCTTAAAGCGTCTCTCAGCTCCGGCTTCCGGATCTCCTGCCAGGTTTACATTTTATGGCCTGTGTCAGACCCACCCACCCCGCAACCCCCATTCACATTTGCCTAGCCCAGGGTTCTCGAGGACACTCCTTGAGGGCAACATCGAAGGGAAAAAGAACAAGAGGACGACGAAAACGACACAGATGAGTAAAAGGACAACACCAAAAGATGGACGGGGGGTGGGGGGAGGGAGGGGCCCTGCTAGGCCGAGTGTTCTAAGAAGACAAGAAACAGAGCAGAGTGGAGATTCATTGCCAGCCAACCTTCCGTGTGGAGACGGCACTAGTTGACGATGATGATGATGATGAACTTTTTTGACGGTTGTAGGGCCCCCACCCCACCCCCCAGTGAACTGCACAATATGAGGCCCTCCCTCCCCCCCCCACCCCCCTGCACCACTCTCCTCTTTCAACTAGTACTTAGAAACAGCGATCCCATTCTGTGACTTTAGAAAAGTCCATACAGTTTCGATTGCTTCATATCAAATCAGGGACTGAATCCATCCTTCACTGCCAGCCTTTATTCTTTCTCCCGCAGCCAAAAAAACCCCACGTAGAGAGCAAGTGCGCTGGGCCTTGTTTATTATTTCCTGCGCAATCCTAACAGACAACCGTTACATTTACTGTCTCTTTTGTTATATGCCAGCGCCTCTGTGCACGTTCAGGCTGAAGTTTATTTCCTGGCCTCTCACGATCTCACAGCGATAAATGGACGACTTCATGTCCTGGTGTGAATGGTGTTAACAATGGACGGCTGATATTTTGCACCTCGTTTCTAAAGAGAGGCGAGAAAGCTGATATTCGTATCTTGTTTCTAAAGGAAGCCAAGTGTCAGCTAGCTTTCTGGAAGACCCGTTGGCGACAGGGCATACACAAGGGAGAGAATCCGCCAGCACGAACATTTGCATAATTGCTACTTCCTGTGCATGTAAAGCATTTTTGTATGTAGTAAAATGACTTGGGGGGAAAATGTAGCAATTTCTCCTTATCCCATTCCCCGCCCCGATATTTTTGTTTAGTAAATCACAAAAATGAAATGTCTTGTCTTGTCTTGTCTTGCCTCCTTCCTCATATACCTTTCGGTGTTGAAGGGACAAATAGACATCTTGATAGGGCTGGAAGATTTGCTTCATATAATGGGATATTTAATGCTTCTGTGATTTCCTCTCTCCATCTCCTGCGTGGGCGGCCTCTTCCTGTTACCTACAAATCTTAGTGTGAATGTTGTCTGTGATATACTCTCTGGTGGTAGCCGTGTAACATGGACAAGCCATTTGACTTGCTGTTTCTTGATATAGTGTAATACTGGTGTTACTCCAACCTTTGACCTGATGGTGTCATTTCTTATTTAGTCTCTTCTTGTCACATTTAGTATTCTCCTTAAACATCTCATTTCTCTCGTGATGATTTTCCTGTTTTAGGTTGTTAGTTTTCGTGTCAAAATTAAATGTAATCTTTTCAGTATAAGCTCCACACGATGATGATAAAGACGAGAGAGAGAGAGAGAGAGAAAGAGAGACAGATAGAAAGACAGACAGACAAACAGAGAGAGAGACAGACAGACAGACAGAGAAAGAGAGAGCAAGAGAGAGAGATAAATGATAGAAGCTTCAGAGAAATGAGGATCAAGAAAAACAAAATACTTTGACCATATCAAAAGACATAACAATACACTGAACGCGTGTTCTCAGAACAGCAGTAGACAACCGTATACATGAGACACCAGTGGTTCTAAAAATAGGTAGCAGGAGGCCCCCCCCCCCCACACACACACACAGACTGAAGCTGTGAGAAGATCCACGGTGACATGGGCCATCATGACCAACGGAGCAAAAAAAAAAAAAAAACCATTTCTGGAAAACTAGTGATATAGTCTTTAAGGCAATGTGTGTGTGTGTGTGTGTGAGAGAGAGAGAGAGAGAGAGAGAAAGTAAAAAAAAAAGGGGGGGGGGGGGAGAGGAATGAGACAGACTGAAAAAGTTTGAGACCCATACTCTCTTCCCACTGTAACTTGGACTTTCTGTACTGCCTTCCCTCTATATACACACGCACCCCGACTTACGAGTGGCTCCTACGTAGAAGACTCGGATTACACAGAGATTTTCCGACGTGTGCAAAAACTCCAGAATTCTACGGAACAGACCGACAACGTACACAAACGGTTACCAGGGTATACAACAACAAAAATATGGCTTGGAGCTAACGTAAAAAAAAGCTGACTTCATGCGTAAAAAAAAAAGGGGGGGGGTTGTTGCTGAACAACCCACTTACATTAAGTCCCGGGGGCGATTGAGGGAGGGAGGGAGGGAAGGAGGGGGGAGACTACTATCGTCCCTCTGTCATCCACCCATCCATCCACCCCGTGTACTGCCGTCACAGAATCAATCACTTGTTCTTGACAGAATTCCCCCGCACCCCCTTCCCCCCCCCCCCACACACACACACACAAACACAAAAGCCACCTGACCTCTGGCACCAGGTTCTGAGAGCGAACTGGGGGGTTCCCATAAGAATACTCATCTTTCTCTTAACCTGATTATGACTTGAACATTTCGCCCTCGTGTAGCTTTCTATTCTTAACCTGGTCTGGGAGTTTTAAGTTAGTTTCTCTTAAGGGTCTCTCTAATTGGCCTGTCTGCGTTCTAGTTACTATAAATAGATCGTTAATGTCCGTACGAGAGTACAATAGTCGGGGGGGGGGGGGCCCGGGGGTCGGGGAATGGCTGAGGGTCTGAGAAATGTGTGAGGCGTTCTTTGGGTGCTCCTTGGATGGATAGTTGGATGAATGAAATCGCCGGACGGATAAAACTATGGATGAAATGATGATGAGAAGAATGGATAGAAGGCCACACGGATGGATGATGGATGAAGGGACGTTACGGAAGGATCGAAAAATGGATATATTAATGGATGTGTGGAGTGACTAATGGATGAAGGGACCGAAGGTTGAAAATCAGACTCCGGGTTCATTGCATTCAGGACAGCCCCCCCCCCCCTCCATATGCCGCAGCATCCACCCAAGAGCATGTTTACTAGTAGATCCTGTCAAATGTTGGTTGTTTCATCATCATCATCATCATCATCAGGTGCCGTGCCGACTGGCGTTGGCTATTATGCTTCTCCAGAGTACACGATCCTTCATGCAGGCCATCAGTTCAGTTGGTGATCTCCTCTCACACCATCCCGTCAGACTGTCCAGTATCATTTCTCTTGGTCTTCCTCTTGATCTTCTTCCTTCTATTTTTCCTGTTGTTATAATATTTTCAATGCCCCCTCTTCTCATTCCATGTCCTATGAAAGTACATTGTCTTTCTCTTATCTTTCTGACAAGGTTTTTTGTCTCTCCAGCTCTTCTCATACATTCTTCATTAGTAATTTTTGCTGTCCAGGGGATTCGCAACATTCTTCTAATAAACCACATTTCTGCTGCTTCCAGTGATTTTTGTGCAGACTTGCCTATTGTCCATGATTCACTTCCATATAACAAGATAGGTTAAATATAGCATTTTAAGATTCGTTTTCTAACATTCATTGATAAAGATGTGTTAGCTAATATGTTTCTCATTCTCTGAAATGCAGTCTTTGGTTGGCCTATTCTGTTCCTAATTTCTGTTCTGCATTTCCCATCTGAAGTAGGTTGTTTACGATGAGTTTTCTGCCACACAGTTCAGATTTCTTGCCAGCATCCTTTTATTTGTCCTACCTCCAGCAGTCTCCTCACAGCTACGTTGTTCTTCCATTCCCGCTCTTCGTTTTCCCGCAGTCTTTCCAATACAGCCCTAGCAATGTCCCCCCTTGTCCATTCTCAGCCTGTCATTTATTTTAGCCTGTCCAGCAAGTCTGTCTGCTACTTCACTGTCATGTACTCCCCGCCTGCCCTGGACAGTAAAGCCACGTTAGGCTTGTCACAGTTGTCTGGCTTAACAGATGAACCCATTCTTTTGGAAGCAATTTGTTTCTCAATCTTACACAGCATACCCTATGAATCCGTACAAAGACGCCATGAACTACTTCCTGGGCAACAAGCCACTCCACTCCCGCCGTTTCCACTGGCAAGCTTCAAAGGCTCCTGAACCTTGTGCACTGGGACCGTTGGACATGAATAAACCTTGTGCACTGGGACCGTTAGATACGAATGAACCTTGTGCACTGCGACCGTTAGATACGAATGAACTTTGTGCACTGGGACCGTTGGATATGAATAAACCTTGTGCACTGGGACTTTGAATATGCATAAACCTTGTGCACTGGTACCGGTGGATGTGAATGAATCTTATGGACTGGGACCGTTGGATATGAATAAAACGTGTGCATTAGGACCGTTAGATAAATAAACCTTGTGCACTAGGACCGGTGGATATGAATAAACCTTGTCTGCTTGCACCGTTGGACATGAATAAACATTGTGCACTTGCACCGTTGGATATGAATAAACCCTGTGCACTGGGGCCGCTGGATATAAATGAGCGTACAGAAAGAGGGAAGATGGTAGTGTGGATATATAAAGGGCGCTCTCGATTGTATGAACCAGTGAATCTTGTAGCAGTGACAAATGAAGGAGGTCACCTACAAGAACTTTAAACAGCAAGTAAAACGATACAGGTAAAACAGCAGGTACAACAATACAGGTAAACAGCAGGTAAAACGATACAGGTAAAACAGCAGGTACAACAATACAGGTAAACAGAAGGTACAACAATACAGGTAAAACAACAGGGTTCAACAATGCTGACAACTGCTATAGTAAAAAGAAGAAAACAGTGAATGATTATGGAAGACTGACTTATAACACATCATCATTATCATCATCATGTGCCGTCTCCAGAGCCAAGGTTAGTGGTAATGAATCTCCAGCTCCCTCGCCTTGAAGGTGCCACTCAGCCAGGCTGTGTCCTGTCTATTCTCATATATTATCTTCCCATCTACATCTCTGTCTTCCTCTTTCTCTTTTTCCTTCCACCCTTCCTCCTAGTGCGGTCTTCAGTATGTTGTTATGTCTTTTGATATGGTCAAAGTAGTTTGTTTTTCTTGATCCTTATTTCTCTGAGAAGTTCACATTGCACTTAGAGCTGTTCTAAAACTTGAGCATTCGTTCTTTTTATTCTCCATGTTATATGACCTCATTTTCTGTAGAATCACATTTCTGCTTCATTTATCTTTCTCTCCGACTACTTGTTTAGAGTCCAGGTTTATGCCCCAAACAGTTAAACAGAAAATTGAAAACAAATCTCACGTTTGTTTGTTTTGGCAGATTCCTGGATAGCAGCGCTGTCTTCATGTGTTGAATGTACTCCTATGTCTTGCCTTTTCTATTCTACTCTTTGTCTCTCATTCCCATCCTCAGTTTGTATACGTCCTAGATAGCTGCAGTATGTCTCTTGTTCCAGTTTCTCCTTGTTTATGGTTATATCCATCTGTAGCTTTTGGTTTTTTTCCTGGTGAACACCATTACTTTGGTCTTCTTTAATTGATCTACAGTTTCCGTTCTTGGCTTGTGTTGCGTATCCTTTCTGTAGGTTCTGTGGATTCTCTGCTAGAAGGACCGTATCATCTGCTTACCTTAGACTGTTGATATTCCTCCCACCTGTGTTCAGTTCTTGTGGTTCATCTGTGTCTGATGATGTTCTCTGTGTGCAGGCTGTATAGAAATGGGGACAGACACACATCCTTGTCTCACTCGCCTCTTTATGGGCACTTTTCCCTGATGACACTGCGCTATGTCTAAGTGACGTGTCCTGTTCCCAGTAGAGATTTGTTTCAATGTGAATGTCTTTTCTCAAAACAACTGATTTCCTCAAGACATTTTATCAGTTTTGTCGTGCACGTTTAAATGTAAATGCTACAGAAGAGTCCTTTAAAATATCATGGGCACAAAAAAATAGAACAAATATATGATACCACAAGAACTTAATATTGAAGAAGGTTGGCTAGTAAAGAGAAAACTTAAACATTTTGGACACATTAAACGTCATGATAATTTAGAGAAGACCGTCTTGAAAGGGTTCATAATGGGAAAAAGAACAAGAGGAAGACCAAGGCGAAGATGACTGCAAGACATCGTTCATGATCTGCGAATGGATGGCATCAACAGCAGGGCACCTTTGTACAACCGAGAGGCCTACAGGAGACATGTTAGGGAGGCAAAGTTCTGCAAGGGACATGCAAATGACTGACTGACTGACTGACTGACTGACATGGACAATGTATATCAAAGTCTACTTTCTTGTTTACTGTCACTAGCGTACTCTTCCACGCCCAGATATTCGTTTAAAATAAAAAGAAAAAAAAAAGATTTCTTTCTCATTTCTCTTTTTTTTTTTAAATCACGTGAACAAACACAGGCAACAACAGCAGGGCAGGTGAGATATTTGAGTGACAAGTACAGAATAAAACAATGGCACCTCCATCGAAGCACGTATGCGTAAAGGTGAGATCGTAACAAAGAGTGTTCGTGTCTCGTCTACAGAAGAATAAATGTGGATGGGAATAAATACAGGTGTCCAGTTTTTGCTGTACGGAGGTTTGCTGATGACAGCCTACACAAGCACTGTGGTGAACATGTGGAGATGTACAATAACATTGCAGGTATTAAAATAATCAGCGGTTCTCAACTATTTTTCACGTCTCGGACCCCTCAAGCCAGTGATAATTTGGCGCTGTCCACACACAATCCCGCTATTTGGTGGTAAATTAATAGCACCCACACATTTCTGCTATTCTACATAATCTTGATCAGTGTTTCTCAACCCTTGTACATTTATGGTCCACTTTTCCAACAACATATACATTACCGATCACTGTCTTATATTAGGTTCAAAATTCAGACTCCGGCGTCCCTGTATTCAGGAGAACCGCATATATGCCCCCGCCGCATGCCGCAGCATCCATCTAAGAGTATGTTTGCTGATAGTTCCTATCACATGTTGGTTGTTTACGATGCGTTTTATGCAATACAGTTCAGATTTCCTGCTAGCACCTTTAATTTGTCCTAGCTCCAGCAATCTCTTCACAGCCACAATGTTCTTCCATTCCTGCTCTTCATTTTCCTGCAGTCTGTCCAATACAGCTTTAGCAATGTCCACCTTGTCCATTCTCAGCCTGCCTTTTGTTTTAGCCTGTCCAGCATGTCTGGTCGTCATTTCATTTCCCATGTTCTCCTATATGACCTGGACTGTAAATCCACGTTAAACTCGTCACATTTGAATGGTGCAACAGATTAACCCATTCTTTTCGAAGCAATTTCTTCTCGATTTTACGTAGCATACTCTGTGAATCATTCACAATAACGCCATTAACCACATTATGGGGTACTATCCATTCCACTACAGCGGACACTTCTTACATCTTATATGGAAGATCGGAATGTCATAAACCATTTTTTTTTAAATATAAGAGATAATGCAGTGACGGACCACTTGATAACTCTTCGAGGACCACTGATCTAAGCCATCATCATCATGTGCTGTGTCATGGCTGGAGGCGTCGGCGGGCACGTCTCTCCAAAGTTTCCGATCTTTGATGTTTTCCGTCAGATCTGTTGTTGTGCTTCTTTCATACCATTTTGTCTCACCGTGAGGTCTATCTCTCCGTTTCCAGCCTCCAATTTTCCCTGTTATCACGATATTTTCTATCCCTCCTCTTCTCATCATATGACCAATGAACCTTGACTGTCTCCCCTGTAGTATGTTTATTAAGGTTAGTTCCTCCCTGGCTTTCTTCAGGCATTCTTCACTTGTTATTTTGGCCGTCCTTGGTGTTCTTAACATTCCTCGTAGGAGCCACATTTCAGTTGCCCCTAATGCTCTTGTTGTTTTTATTAATGACCACGATTCGCTACCATATAGTAGTACTGGCTCGATGTTGCATGTCAAGACTCTTTTACCTATTGACAAAGATGTACTGCACAAAATACCAGGTAATTCTTACTCCTTTTATTTATTTTTTTTTGTGTGTTAACCATGGATCTACTTTTCGACATGTGGGCAGCTGTGGACCCCTGATTTTACCGCTGTAGAGAGCGGAAGAACAACAACATAACTCCTTCAGATCATCAGATGGAGTACCTCCTTTCCCCCTCCCACCTCAGACAAGTGTTTCGGCCCTATTAAACTCCTGACACTCTAAGAGGGGGGGGGGTGGGCCCCTCTGGGTCATGACTCCCAGAGGTCTTTGTGAGTTGTTGCTTTTCTCGTCCCGGGATTGAGTTGGCACTGCACTTTGAAGTGCGTCTTTAGTGATTTAGCTACGGAGGACTGGTACTGATTGTGGCATATATACATACATACACACAATTATGGAGTAAATCGAATCCAGATGACGCCAAGAAGTGAATCTATTTGTTGGTTTGTGCCCCCCCCCCACCCTAAAGCCCATTACTGGGACTTGAACCTGGCACCATCGGATTAGTCGACCGTGCGTCTAACCCACTCAGCCAGCCAGGCCGCCCTTACATTTTAGATAAGAAATTTATCTGGAAAATATTTACAGTACGACGCCATGAGTGCCTGGAGCATAGAGCTATGCGAACTTTCTAGAACTGTATACATGTACTTTTGGTTATTTACAAACAGACGGAAGAAATGTACTGTTCTATGCAGGGGTTTCAGGCCAAAGTAGAAAATCGAAGGAAAGTACAGGCACTTTAAAGTAATAGTTTTGTCTGTCTTCTTGTTTTGTTTTTAGTTCAATAAAGATAATCCTAATATTTATTGACGCCAGGAACCTTCGACATACCAGACAGGGGAGTCAGATAGGAAGTCAGACAGGGAGTCAGATAGTATGTCTGACAAGGAGTCAGACAAGGAGTCTGAGAGTCAGACAAAGAGTCAGACAGGATGGCCAGACAAGGAGTCAGACAGGTAGTCAGACAAGGAGTCAGACAAGGAGTCAGGCAGGGAGTCAGACAAGGAATCAGGCAGGGAGTCAGAGAGTCAGACAATGAGCCAGGCAAGGAGTCAGACAGGTAGTCAGACAAGGTGTCATGTAGGGAGTCAGAGAGTCAGACAAGGAGTTAAACAAGGAATCAGACAAAGAGTCAGACAAGGAGTAAGACAGATAGTCAGACAAGGAGTCAGACGGAGTCAAACAGTGAACTTCCCACTGCCTCTATGGCATGACACTCTCTGAAAGGTCTGTTTCCAAATGTCTGTGTATGTTTCCAAATGTCTGTGGACATCTCATTGTATCATATCCACAATTTCCAACCTTTAAACTTTCTAGAACTTTATAAAATGTACTTTTTGGGGGGGGGGGTATTTACAAACAGGCGGAAGAAATGTACTGTTCGATGCAAACCCAGTTGTTCAGTTTCATGAAACAATCATCTTCTTCTTTCTTTCCCTAAAATGAAACAAGCATGAGTACAAGCAATCAAACGAATCACAGGAATTCATCCTCCTGGCTAAAACCGATTATGTGTTCATGGAGGCGATCAGAGCTGTTAAATATTTGAAGATTCAAACCCAATCCTGTAGGAGACACGGATTGTACGGAAAACCAGGCGGGATTTAGAAACGGCTTTTGCGGGGGCGCACACAAATGTTGTTTGTTTAGTGAGTTTAGTGACACAAATGTCGCTAAACCTTAGACTTGTCCTATTTGCGCGGTCTGGACCTCTTAAGAACATATAACTTTGCATGGTAGCCTAGAAGGACAGTTTGTGGCGTATACAACAAACAAGTGATTATGTTGTATCCCATTTTGTTAAGATCATTAGCCGGGGGCTGGTTTTTTTATTTGTTTTCATACTGTGTATCATGAAATTTGAGTAGAGGATTATTTAAAATTCATTATATTTCACTAAAGCATTATGAAAACATGGGATTCATATAGTCTTCGAGCGTTTCTGAAAACATGGGATTCGAACAGTCTTTGAGTGTTTCTGAAAACATGGGGTTCATATAGACTCATAGAGTTAATTAAAACATTGTATCCAGAGTCTGAGAGCGCTTCTGAAAAATGCGATTCATACAGTCTTAGACGTTTCTGAAAACATGGGTTTAATATGTATCACAGCGTTTCTGAAAAACATGGGATTCATACAGTCCTAGGGCGTTTCTGAAAACATGGGTTTAATATAGTGTCGGAGCGCTTCTAAAAACAAGGGATTCATATAGTCTTTTAGAGATTCTACAAACATGGATTTCATAAGTCTTAGAGGGATTCTGAAAAACATGGGATTCATTTACTTTTTGAGTGTTTCTGAAAACACAGGATTCATATAGCGTTAGCGTGCTTCCCAGAACATGGGATTCATACAGTGTTAGCGTGCCTCCGAGAACATGGGATTCATAATAGCGTAAGAGCAAACCTAAATAAAATAGCAGCAATATACTGTAAGACTTGTGAGCGAACCTGTAAGGGCGTATATGAAAAGAGTTTTTGGTCTTCTCCCGCTAACTGATTACTTCCAAAGCTCGTAGGTCTTCTTCTAGATTGTCACGCAACCGTTGTCTTGGTCTGCTTCTTAGTCTGTCTCAGTTTACCACTTCTGTATAAGCCCTTTCTTGTCTGTCTATTGTCGTCCGTCCTCTCCAAGTGACTTAGCCATCTCAGTCTGTTGTTGTTGTTGTTTTTCATAATGGTAATTACACGTGGAGACTGGAATATCGTCTTTGTTATTTCTGTGTTATTTTCTAATTTTCCAATCTTGTGATATGGGATCTGTAATTGGTCCAAAACGTCTTCTCAAGATTCTGTTTTTCAAAGATTTGTAGCTGTGCTTCATCTTCTTTTGCAGCGCTCCATGTTTGTGAACTATACAAGACAGCTAGTCTAATACGTGTCTTGTATATATTTACTTTGGTGGGACAGGACTTTTAGTTGTAACAAGTGTCCAAAGGAAAAATAAGTGTCGTTTCCTGCGTGTTGGACATACAAAAGAACAAATATATCTATATTTCAAGAATTTAATATTGAAGAAGGGTGGCTAGTAAGGAAGATTTTAAAAAAGAGAGATATTTTGGACATATTAAACGTCATGGCATTTTAGAGAAGACAGTCCTGGAAGGGTACATAATGGGAAAAAGAAAGAGAGGAAGACCAAGACGAAGATGGCTGCAAGACATCATTGATGAGATGATCTGCGAATGGACGCATCAGCAGCAGGGCATCTTGCTTACAACCGAGAGGCCTACAGGAGAGCTGTTAGGGAGGCAAATTTTCGCAAGGGACATGCAAATGATTGACTGGCTTCCTTTACAGTAAAATTATAAAATATAAAACAGTTAAAATTGATTACAAATGGATATGTAAATTTAGGACTGTGATTTTTGTGCTATAATCCGTTCTGGCAATCATCGACCCATATCTGATATGCTGGCGAACCAGAGCTGACGAAGACCCTATTCCACCTCTCCTTTCGGTGTCCCCAGTAACAGGCCTAGCCTGGCTAACGGGGCCAGGGATCGCCATAGTCCCCCATGGTGGTGGAGTCTGCTAAAGAAGTGCTGCACAGCCCCAGTGATTTTAACCTCCACTCAGGTGGTTGATAAACTGGCTGTCACAATCTGGTTGCAAGATGCTGTCCCTCAACATCTTCTCCAGCCAGGGCTGTGTAGAGGATATTACCAGCTTACAGTTCCAATGAGGCAGATGACCAGACAGCCATGCCACTTTATAAGATAGATGACCAGACAGCCATGCTGCTTTATAAGATAGATGACCAGACAGCCATGCCACTTTATAAGATAGATGACCAGACAGTCATGCCGCTTTATAAGATAGATGACCAGACAGCCATGCCACTTTATAAGATAGATGACCAGACAGCCATACCACTTTATAAGATAGACGACCAGACAGCCATGCCACTTTATAAGACTGCTTGAGAGAACAAGAGGAATGCTAAGACAGTACCTGCGGGGGGGGGGGGGGGGGGGAGGGGGGGTGACACGAACCCTGGACTCCTGCATGACGAGCAACCGTTCCTACGTGGAGTCTGTTCTAGATCACCATCTTACTTTTTTTTTTTTTAAATCTCTGAAGTGTTCGGTAACTGTCCATGCTAGTCCTACATATTCTGTTTAATTACTTCAACTTTTACATGATTAATGTCTCCTAGAGGATATCTGAAAATACGGGATTAATTAACTCTTACGTGCATTTTCGAAAATATAGGATCAGTTAACTCCTACGGCGATTGCTGAACGTTATGATTAATTAACTCCTACGGCGATTATTCAACGCATGGGATTAATTAACTCCTACGGCGGTTATTCAACGCATGGGATTAATTAACTCCTACGGCGATTATTCAACGCATGGGATTAATTAACTCCTACGGCGATTATTCAACGCATGGGATTAATTAACTCCTACGGCGATTATTCAACGCATGGGATAATTAACTCCTACAGCGATTTTTTTTAAAAAAGAAGATTAATTAACTCCTACCCCGATTTTTGAACTTATGGGATTAATTAAACCCAGTGCAGAATTTTGAAAAAAAAACGGGATTAATTTTGCATCATTCACTAAATCACATTGCTCTTCCCGTTTGTCAAAGATTAAAGAGAAAACAAATACTCGGGCAAACTGCGACACAGGGTCCAGCGTGATAGTGAATGTAAACCAATCTTCACAAACTGATGATAGCATCGCCTCTGAGCACCTTCCAGTCGGGTTTGTACACGTGTCTTCCAGGTCTTTTTCCTGGTGAGCTGGAGGGAGGCCAGACAGCAACACCTGGATCGTTACAGCGCATGCGCCAGGGACAGAGGTCTCAAGATTAAGCAGGCAGAGGTCCCAAGATTAAGCAGACAGAGGTCCCAAGATTAAGCAATTCTCTGTAAGCAAAGATACAATTTTTTGCGCAGAAAGGGCAACAAAATCTGCATCCTTGGGAGGGCTACTTTCAGCTGCAATATAAGGAAGGATGATCGCCTACGCATACCTGCACATTTCTCAAAACGCAAACGTACATCTGTGGACATCGTACACAATCATAGCTTCAACTACAATGTTGCAAATCAGTTTTATATTATCCCTTCCATCCAATGGTTCCCAACAATTTTAGGACAAAGAAACAGAGAGAGAGAAGATAAAATATAAATTCACATGAATGCTACGTAAAAAGTAAGAATGTAACAAAATTAGAACAAAATAAAATGATTGGAGCGCTTAGCTGTGACTTGTAAGAGGCTGTGTTCAGAAGTGCGCATGGTGGAGTATAGAGAATGTTTAAATGGAGATTTGTGAAATGTGATAGGTGGATCTTAAATGGGATTGGGGGGGGGGGGGGGTTGTGGAAAAGAGAGAGAGTGATACAATAACAATCTAGCCGGGAGAAGGTGAAATAGGTGATTATATCTGGCGTCATTCATTCATTCGTTTGTATGTCCCTTGCGGAATTTTGCCACCTAAACAGCACTCCTGTAGGCCTCTCGGTTGTAAGCAAGACGCCCTGCTGCTGATGCATCCATTTGCAGATCATCAACGATGTCTTGCAGCCATCTTCGCCTTTGTCTGTCTTGTTCGCATTATGTACCATTCCAATACGGTCTTCTCTAGTTTGTCATGACGTTTAATGTGCCCAAAACATTTAAGATTTCTCTCTTTAATCCTCTTTACTAGCCAGCCTTCTTCAATATTAAGTTCTTGTAGTATGGATATATTTGGTCTTTTTCGTGTCCATAATATTTGAAGAATTCTTCTGTAGCATTTACATTCAAAGGCATTTATATGTTTCTCAGCTGTTTTCTTAAGTGTCCAGGTTTCACAGGCATATGTTGTGATGGGAAAGATGCATGCCCTTAAAAACCTTATTTTTTGTACTTCTATCTGTTCCTCTCCACAGATTCTTTAGTTGTTTTACTTTCTGAAGAGCGATAGATGTCCCCCTTTTAATTTCCCTCATTGTATCTTCATTATTAGTTAGTAGTGATCCGAGATATTCAGTAAACTCCATTTTTTTCCAATTTTTCCTCATTGATACACATTTCAGCTGCCTTATTTGTTTTGTCGGTTGTCATCAATTTAGTTTTCTTCGCATTAAGATAGAGGTTTTGCTCTTCGCTGTTCTTATGAACTGACATAAATAGTTTTTCAACTCCTTTTTGTGTTGTGGACAGTAATATTGTGTCATCAGCATATCTAATATCTAGTATTTCATAACCTCCAATTGTTATGGCATTGTAATATTCTTTGTCTACATCTTCTCTAACATTCCTCATTATATTTTCAGTATATACGTTAAATAAATAAGGCGACAATATGCACCCCTGAAGGACCCCTTGTTTTATGTCAAACCAAGTTGTTTCACAATTTATTCTTACTGCTTAGTTGGGGTAGAGGAACTGTAATCTGATGTTGTGAGGAGCTTTTGAAATATGTGTTACAAGTGAGAAAGTAGTGGAACTTGGTGCAGAGGGAATATGAATGTGGACTAGGCAAATGTTAGGTGTAGCTGAATTGCGAGTTCAAACCATGTGGTTCCAACGTCTCATATTCCTGAATGTAGCAGTTCTCAAGCGCCAGGCGGCTTCTGTCATCAGCATGTTTGATGACTATTATTTGCCTCAGTGGTTGGGGCCCTTGCAAATGATTAGGGACTGTTTTCGAAGCATGCTGGCTGATATCGGACAGATGTTTCTGCATGCGGTCACCTAATCTGAGACCAGTTTCACCAGTATAAGTTATCCTGCATCTGTTGCATACAACAAGAGTACCCTGTCTTTTGAAACAGAACCTCACACTACAGTAAGACTAGTACCCTGTGTATTATGGGACTCGCATGTGAATCCCTCATGGAGAGTGAGGACAGTTTTAGGAAATGTGATTGTTTTCGTTTCCAAGACAACAGGGCAGGTAACACAGCGAGGGCGGTCATATTTTCTGGTGCATATACGAGTTCCCGCGTCAGGTGGCTATGGACACCTGGTTTCCCAGACCGTGAACCTAATGCCCCCACACAAACCTCTGTTCCCTCGGTTCTGTCAACCCTTGCCGCTCTCTCTTCTCTCACCCTTCCCTGGATCTTTCCACTGCCCTTGGTTCAGTCCTCGGAATATGATTCTGGCGAGGTCACGGACCACAATGAACAAAAGGAACAAGACATGAAGGTCTTGGATCTTGTGTGAAAATGTCTCTGGTGTTGCCATGTTCACAAGACCGCCATTTTATTTTTTCAGCTCTGTGTGTATGTGCGTGCTTGCGTGTGTGTATTTGTGTGTTTTTCTTTACTATTTCACTCTATAGTTCCCGTCTGAATATGGTCGCCGTCAAAGTATGATCCTGTCTAAATATGGTCCTTGTCTAAGTATAGTCCTAAGTTTAGTCGCTTTCTAAGTATGGCCGCTTTCTTCTCTTCTTCGTTCGCTTCTACCACCAAGATCGCCCCGTGATCCTACTGAATTTACTCCTGGGGTACTTGACTGGTCATGTGGTACCCCTGTGGTCCCCGAGAGGGCCACAAGAGATACCCAAGGGGACCAAATGAGGTTCAGAGTATCGCGGGGCTTGGGGCTGTATTCTCGATGGGTCTCAGAAGCAGAATTGCATGACACCGTGGTTTTTGTTGCACCAGTTTAATCTAGAGTTGGACTTTCTCACCGGAAAACCTCGACGTGTTTTGGATATCAGTATATCCCTGCTGGGTGAGAGGTGGCAGTCCATCCAGCCCAAAGTTGGACTTTCTCACCGGAAAATCTCGACGTGTTGTGGATATCAGTATATCCCTGCCAGGTGAGAGGTGGTTGCCTATCTAGACTGCCCTGGTCCAGTGTCTCCCACTTCAGCATTTTGTGGTCGTGGTCGCTACCCCTCCTGGTTGTGACCAGGACGGGGCTTTTGTCCAGGAGGACGAATCCTCGCCACTAGTAGGTTTCACCCCTGGTTTAAGCCAGTTTAGGAGTATTATCCCCAGTATGGGCGCATTTAGGACGTGACCGACCTCTAGAGCGGAGGTACCAAGACATGAGTAGTCATCAAGTTTCAGGCCCCTTTCTAAGTATGACCCTTTTCTAAGTCTGGTTCCTTCCTAAGTTTTGTTCCTGTCTAAGTATGGTTCCTGTCTAAGTATGGTTCCTGTCTAAGTATGGTTCCTGTCTAAGTTTGGTTCCTGTCTAAGTATGGTTCCTGTCTGAGTATGGTTCCTGTCTATGTATGGTTCCTGTCTAAATAAGGTTCCTGTATAAACACAGTTCCTGTGAGATCCACTTTTGGTTCACATTACCCCGCTGCATTCTTCTTATTTTTCTTTTGAGGGGGGTCTTAGCCCGTCTTTTCTTCCTATATCATCATAATCATCATCATCATCAGGTGCCGTGCCGACAGGCGTTGGCTATTATGCTTCTCCAGAGTACACGATCCTTCATGCAGGCCATCAGTTCAGTTGATGATCTCCTCTCACACCATCCCGTCAGACTGTCCAGTATCATTTCTCTCGGTCTTCCTCTTGATCTTCTTCCTTCTATTTTTCCTGTTGTTATAATATTTTCAATGCCCACTCTTCTCATTGCATGTCCTATGAAAGTACATTGTCTCTCTCTTATCTTTTTGATAAGATTTTTTTGTCTCTCCAACTCTTCTCATACATTCTTCATTAGTTATTTTTGCTGTCTAGGGGATTCGCAACGTTCTTCTAATAAACCACATTTCTGTTGCTTCCAATGATTTTTGTGCAGACCTGCCTATTGTCCATGATAAATTTCCATATAACAAGATAGGTTCAATATAGCATTTTAGGACTCGTTTTCTAACATTCATTGATAAGGATGTGTTGCAGAATATGTTTCTCATTCTCTGAAATGCAGTCTTTGCTTGGCCTATTCTGTTCTTAACTTCTGTTCTGCATTTCCCATCTGAAGTTATTACTGCTCAAAGGTATTTGAATTTCCACAACTGTTTTAGAACAGTTCCGTTTAATTTTATATTGCATGTTGGTGGATTCTGTTTCTTAGATATAACCATAGTATCTGTCTTTTTTATGTTTAACGTAGGTCCTTTCTGTTCACTTTCTTTGGCGACTTTATCCAAGAGATTTTGCAGGTCTTGTTGGTTCTCAGCTATCAGTACTGTGTCGTCAGCATACCGAAGGTTGTTAATATTGTATCTTCCAATTGTTATGCCTGGTTCTGTGATGATCGTTCTTAGAATAGTCTCGCCGTACAGAGAAAAAAATGTCTGGAGATAGTACACATCCTTGTCGCACCCCTTGTTTTATAGGTTGATATTTTCCAGTTCTATTTTCAACTATATTTTCTTCCTATAACCTGTCATAAATTCAAATAAAAAAAAAAAAATAAAGCCCACGGGGCCTTTCCTTTCCTGAACTTTGTACGGAAGTAATGAATTACAACAAGCAACAGAATAGTATGAGTACCTCTCTGTAAATATACGTACAGTGAAAAAATAGTAATAAAAGTAAGATGAAAAGACAGTCACAAAAATAAGCTGAAAAGACAAGTCACAAAAGTAAGGCGAAAAGACAAATCACAAAAGTAAGGCGAAAAGACAAGTCACAAAAGTAAGGTGAAAGACAGTAATAAAAGTAAGGTGAAAAGACAGTAACAAAAGTAAAGTGAAAAGACAAGTCACAAAAGTAAACTGAAAGGGACAATCATATACATAGAGTAAAAAGACAAGCATACACCTAGAGTAAAAAGACAATCATACACCTAGAGTAAAAACGACAATCATACACCTAGAGTAAAAAGACAATCAAACACATAGAGTGACTCTGCGGCTCGCGACTGCGTACAAAAACATACTGAAAGTACCACAGTGACTAAAAAAAAACAGTCATTAAAACTGATATTATCGTACCAGTGGTGGGTGGAATCTACTAAAGAAGCATTGCAACACTTCCCGCACTTTAGCTACACTCCCGGTCTGGCAACAAACAAAAAAGGCCGCCAGAAACCCACTCCACATCCCACAAGCGACAGCTGCCCCAACCCCCAACCCCCCTTCACCGCCTCGCCCGAAAGAACATTCTATCCGCAGTTCCAAGAACATAAAACAAGAACAAAAAAAAAGGAACAATAGCAGAAATAAAGTAAACAAAAAGGCCTCATAAATCATTCCCCCCTCCCACCCTCTTTCCAACCCCCCTCCCCTTCCTTGTTAAACGTCGCGACCTGTCAAAATCAAAGATAATTCTCTCGTGGTGACAAGCCTCTAGGTTAAGCATTTCTAAACACACTCATGCTGTCAGTCAACACAAGCTGTAGCAGTCTGCCCCAAACAACGTTCCTAGACCTCAGACAGAAAGTATTTAGTCTGTTATCCAAAGAATGCGGCAGAAGCTACAAGGCCACGCTGGTCTCCTGAAGATCGTGCAGTGCCAGCAAAGTAATGGAGTAGGGGGAAAAGGGCGAGATTTTCAGCACCATCATCATCCTGTGACCTCTCCTCGTAGAAAAATTTAGCAATAATGGGCCCCTAACTTGCTCTACACTATGTTTTCATAGTCCGCCCAGCCAAGCTGAAACATATACGTCTACTTTTTAATGTTAGGACATCAGTCTATATCGTTTTGGTTTTTTTTTACGACGGTGGGCCCCGAAGACAATGTTCGATTTGGCAATCAGGGGCCCGTAGCTGTTTTTTTGTTTTTGTTTTTGTTTTTTTGTTTTTTGTCAGAGGCTGACGAACCATAGTCGACAAAGACCCTGTCCCACATCTCCTGTTAGCGCCCACAGTAACAGTCCTAGCCTGACTAACGAGGCAAGGATCGTCATAACCCCCCCCCCCTTCCTCCCCTCCCCATGGTAGTGGAGTCTGCTAAAGAAGTATTGTACACCCCCCCCCCCCCCGTGCATCAATGAGAGATGTGGACAGTACACAGCGTGGGACAACGAGACAAGACTAGCGTCTAAAACTAACAAGTAGTTTAGACGTGAGAGAAGGAAAGATAGTGAAAGGATAGATTGAATTAGAACCTCAAACTCCAGTGGGACTAGTACCCTGTGTACTGAAACAGAACCTCACACTCCAGTGGGACGAGTACCCTGTCTCTTGAATCAGAACCTCAAACTCCAGTGGGACTAGTACCCTGTTAATTGAAACATAATCTCAAACTCAAGTGGAAGGAGTATCCTATGCATTGAAACAAACTCAAACTCAAATGGGAGGAGTATCCTGTGTACTGAAACAGAACCTCAAACTCCAGCGGGACTAGTACCTTATCTGCTGAAACAGAACCTCAAACTCCAGCGGGACTAGTACCTTATCTACTGAAACAGAACCTCAAACTCCAGCGGGACTAGTACCTTATCTACTGAAACAGAACCTCAAACTCCAGTGGGACTAGTACCCTGTGTATTGAAACAGAACCTCAAACTCCAGTGAGACTACTACCCTGTGTATTGAAACAGAACCTCAAACTCCAGTGGGACGAGTACCAAGTCCAGCAACAAAACCTTGAAGGTGCTATCCCTTTATTTCATATAAATTTTGTTTACAGACGTCGGACGACCTCAAATCTTTGCTGCTTCAACATCTCACACAGGACACGCTTCAGCGATTTGTTTCTCCAGGTGTGGCTGTTTCCACGTTCCAGTTTCGGACTCATTGAAGTGAGAAAGAGAAACAAACTAGGAAGATTGGAGAAAGTAAAGGAGTAAAAGACTCTAAAGAAGACTTCGGCAACTGATAATACTTGGGGCACACACGAAACTCTTTACTACAGAGAGTGTAACAACTATACACAGCTCCCCAGATCACCAGAGGTAGTAGTACAGACAAAGTGAGTTAGACTGGGGGGAGTTAGTGAGGGAAGTGAGTTAAACAGAGGAAAGTTAGTGAGGGAAGTGAGTTAAACAGAGGAAAGTTAGTGAGGGAAGTGAGTTAAACAGAGGAAAGTTAGTGAGGGAAGTGAGTTAAACAGAGGAAAGTTAGTGAGGGAAGTAAGTTAAACAGAGGAAAGTTAGTGAGGGAAGTGAGTTAAACAGAGGAAAGTTAGTGAGGGAAGTGAGTTAAACAGAGGAAAGTTAGTGAGGGAAGTGAGTTAAACAGAGGAAAGTTAGTGAGGGAAGTGAGTTAAACAGAGGAAAGTTAGTGAGGGAAGTGAGTTAAACAGAGGAAAGTTATTGAGGGAAGTGAGTTAAACAGAGGAAAGTTAGTGAGGGAAGTGATTTATAGAGTCGAAAGTAAATTAAACAAAGGGAAGCGAGCTAAACAAAAGAGAGTGTCTTAAACAGAGAAAAACGAGTTAAACAGGCAAGGTAAAGTGAGTTATAGTGTGTCTTAAACTGAAGTAGGTTAAACAGACAGAAGGACCACTCTCTACACTGGTCCCATTTCTTTTTCCTGAAATTCTTTTAACAAAAGAAGTTGGTTTACAAAACCTATTCTGCCAAACTGGCAAAACTGAATCGTTTTCTGTGGCTAGACATAATACGTTTTTTCAACTTGCCGCGTTATACAACACCCCTCTTATCCTAGACAAGGATCAGATATCCTTGAACAAAAGACAAAGTCGAGACAATAGTGCTCTCCACAAGTGGTTTCTGAAAGCTTATCTGGCACAAAGTTTTATCTGTTCGAGTTCCTTTCCCGTACCTGGCTCACAGTGACGGATAATGGGCGATTATGTGAAAACTACAACAGAACTATGGGTTAATATGTGCTCGTAAGTGCCTGTTCTATACTTTTGTCCTCATTTCCTTCCTTTGTCGTCTTCTTTACCTCTATCTGGAGCATAGGCCACAAGCAAGGGCTCTCCATTTATTGGTCCTCACCTCACACTGTTTTTGTCTCATTCTGTCAGTCTGTTTAGCCTACTTCACACTGTTTTTGTCTCATTCTGTCAGTCTGTTTAGCCTAATTCAAACTGTCTGTTTAGCCTACTTCACACTGTATTTATCTCATTCTGTCAGTCTGTTTAGTCCACTTCACACTGTTTTTATCTCATTCTGTCAGTCTTAGTCCACTTCACGCTGTTTTTATCTCATTCTGTCAGTCTGTTTAGCCTACTTCACCTTCTTTTTGTCTCATTCTGTCAGTCTGTTTAGCCTAATTCACACTGCTTTTATCTCATTCTGTCAGTCTGTTTAGGTCACCTCACACTGTTTTATCTCATTCTGTCAGTCTGTTTAGCCCATCTCACGCTGTTTTTGTCTCATTCTCTCAGTCTGTTTAGCCTAATTCACACTGCTTTTATCTCATTCCGTCAGTCTGTTTAGCCTACTTCACACTGTTTTTATCTCATTCTGTCAGTCTGTTTAGCCTACTTCACACTGTTTTTATCTCATTCTGTCAGTCTTTTTAGCCTACTTCACACTGTTTTTATCTCATTCTGTCAGTCTGTTTAGCCTACTTCACACTGTTTTTATCTCATTCTGTCAGTCTTTTTAGCCTACTTCACACTGTTTTTATCTCATTCTGTCAGTCTTTTTAGCCTACTTCACACTGTTTTTACCTCATTCTGTCAGTCTTTTTAGCCTACTTCACACTGTTTTTACCTCATTCTGTCAGTCTTTTTAGCCTACTTCACACTGTTTTTACCTCATTCAGTAGCCAACGTTCAATTCTTTTTCTATAGCTTCTACTCTAAGCCATAGCTTCTCCTTACTCATTATTATTTTTTAAAAATCCTGGCTGTCACATTGAGAGAGAACGAGCGATTTAAAACAGTATCTAACTTCTCCTTGAACCACATCCCCCACCCCCCCCCCCCTAACCAACCCCCAGCCTACCTCTTCGCTTAAAAGGACCCAAAAAAAAAATGCGTTCGTATATTTACAGTGCAAGCGAAGTTCTGAAAAGGTTTTCTGGGCAGGGTAAATTTGTAAAGGTGTAATCCACACACGGGGCTGTATACAGATCTCTGGGTGGGGGGTGGGGGGAGGGGGAGGGGGAATTGACGTCATGCCGGGGGTGGAGTCTTTTTCTCGTTTTCGGTTTGTTTTTTTGTTTTTTTTGGGGGGGGGGGGTCTGCCCCGACAAGGAAATTGAGAATTTCATCGCGAGGGACAATGCAAATGACTGACTGACTGACTGGCTCGTACCGACAAGGATCATCGCCAATCATCATCAGTCCTCAGTACTCCCAATGGAGTATAAAGGTTCACCAGACAATCTTATCTTGAGAAAGTCGGGATACCTCTTTCTTTCCTGCTTTCTTGAGTTCTTCCTGTATTATGCGTTTCCATGTTCCTTATGGTCTGTCCGTCTTAGTGTTTTTTTTCCTTTGAGGTACTGACAGGGATAATAATCTATTATTGAGATGGTAACATGTACTTTTGGGACCATAATATCTACTACCTGAAAGACAATCTCTGCTGGACATCATCTTCAGATATCTCTGTAATGGATGTTCACTGCTGTGGATCTAGAAGAGTGATTTTTAACTTGGGGTTCCTGGACCCCCAGAGGCCCATGGATTGATTTTTCGGGGTGCACGGATCAGGAAATAGAATGGCTCGATTAAAAAAAAAATCTTAATTCTGCTTATCGCTTTTTAACTGAGATGTCCACAGCTTTTCTCGAGCCGAACAGGGGGTCTACAGCTGTTCTCGGGCCGGAAAAAGGGTCAAACAGCTGGTTGGAGGTCGGAGAGGGGGTCTACAGCTGGTCGGAGGTCGGAAAGGAGGTCTACAGCTGTTCTCAGGCCGAAAGGGGGTCTACAGTTGTTCTCAGGCCGAAAGGGGGGGAGGGGGTGTCTACAGCTGTTTTCATGACAGACATCTACAAGGGCCCTCCATTTATTTCCATCCTGGGCCGTTTCTTCTGTCTGCCCCCAGGGGTAGTCCATCTTTCTGATCTGTGGCTTCAAGACTCCTTGGTCAGGTTCTGTTTCTAGGTCTTCCTTGTTTCCCCTTACCCTGGGGATTCCAGGCGAGAGAGAGAGAGAGAGCCTGTCTGGTTATGCTTGTGGTAGGCTTTGAAAGAGTGTATGGCCCATCCATCTCCAGCGTCTTTTTCATTATCATTTCTTTCACTGTTTGTTGGTTCACGTTCTGCCCTAGCTCTTCATTGCAACTTGTGGGTCGCTGATTGCACAGACTGGACAACATCTTCGTTCTAGTGGAATATTAATATGGTATAAGTCTTGGACTACTGACTGTTCAAGCATTCGTTCTATTACCTTTTTTTTTTTAAAAATTCG
This sequence comes from Achatina immaculata, assembly GCA_009760885.1. NCBI lineage: Eukaryota > Metazoa > Mollusca > Gastropoda > Stylommatophora > Achatinidae > Lissachatina > Lissachatina immaculata. The sequence continues at coordinate 14,203,663 of CM019700.1, forward strand.
GGGCGCATGAGTGCCGAAGTGGTCAGTGTACTGGTCTCTCATAGAGAAGACTCGTGGAACTGGCTACCTGGATTTTTCGGAAGCTGGGGTAGGAAAGGCTACTGTCCAGTGTGTACTGACAGGTCAAGGAAAATATGGACACTAGCACCATAGTCCCTAGGTGCACTGACATCATATCTCTTGGGTGCAATAACGTTATATCCCTTTGGTGCGCTAACACCATATATATCCTCTAGGTGCACTAACATCATATCCTCTAGGTGCACTGACATCATGTCCTCTACGTGCACTGACACCATATCACTTAGGTGCGTTATCGCTATATCCTCTAGGTGCACTAATATCATATTTTCTAGGGGCACTGACCATATCCCATAGGTATGCTTACACCATATCCCCTAGGTTCACTAACATCATATCCTCTGGGTGCATTACCACTATATCCTCTGGGTGCATTACCACTATATCCTCTGGGTGCATTACCATTATATCCTTTAGGTGCACTAACATCATATCCTCTAGGTGCACTAACATCATATCCTCTAGGTGCATTACCACTATATCTTCTAGGTACACTAACATCATATTTTCTAGGGGTACTGACACCATATCCCCTAGGTGCACTAACACCATATCCCCTAGGTGCACTAATACCATATCCCCTAGGTGCACTAACACCATATCCCCAGGTGCACTAACACTATATCCCCCAGGTGCACTAACACCATATTCCCAGGTGCACTAACACTATATCCCCTAGGTGCACTAATATCATATCCCCTAGGTGCACTAACACCATATCCCCAGGTGCACTAACACTATATCCCCCAGGTGCACTAACACCATATCCCCCTAGGTGCACTAACACCATATCCCCCAGGTGCACTAACACCATATCCCCAGGTGCACTAATATCATATCCCCCTAGGTGCACTAATATCATATCCCCTAGGTGCACTAACACCATATCCCCAGGTGCACTAACACCATATCCCCCTAGGTGCACTAACACCATATCCCCCAGGTGCACTAACACCATATCCCCCTAGGTGCACTAACACCATATCCCCAGGTGCACTAATACCATATCCCCTAGGTGCACTAACACCATATCCCCAGGTGCACTAACACTATATCCCCCAGGTGCACTAACACCATATCTCCAGGTGCACTAACACTATATCCCCTAGGTGCACTAATATCATATCCCCTAGGTGCACTAACACCATATCCCCTAGGTGCACTAGCACCATATCCCCTAGGTGCACTAACACCATATCCCCCTAGGTGCACTGACACCATATCCCCTAGATGCCTTCGCGAGGGCTAACTTTACCTGTAATATTCAAATTCTCTTTTAAAAAAAACGAATACTGCATTTCACCATTAGGCCGAATATTGAATATTCAGTACATTTATAACTTTTATAACTTGGACATACTCATTCTGGCAGACAACATCTGTACTTACCAGAGGTCCAGGCGTCCACATGGCCACTGAAGTGGAAGCGATCGGCAAAGCATTTGTCTTGCTTCTCCACCGCTTTGGGATGATCCTCTTTCCAGGGGAAGGAGACTTGGCCTTGCTCATGGCTGTAGAAGTAGATGAAGGTTTAAATGAGACTGGATAACTGAGAAATCCAAAATCGTCGCCGTCCTCGTCGTCGCTGTAGTTCCGGCTGACCGAGCCTGCCCCATGGTCACCTGTCGGGAGATCTGACAGGGACTTACTGCGGGACAGAGTTCGGGCCTCCTCTTCCTCCTCGTATGGTTGCCCGCTCCTGCTTCTTCTTAAGCTCCTGTTGGTCGTCTTCTGGACACTGGACAAGGATCCCCTGGAAATATCCACCCGCCTGGGGCTGCTGGAGCTCCTGAAATTATCAGAAGCTTTGGGAGAAAAGAGAGAGCCAAAGGTCTCTGCCATGATGCGGAGGGCACCAGCGGTGCTTTTCTTGTTGGACTTGGGGCTCCTAGAATCTGAAACATGGTTAGTCTTCAACATGCTTCTGCTTGATCTAGCAAGGTTAGACGAGCCAACAACATGAACTGTGTTAGTATCATAATCATCATCATCATCATCATCCTCAGACATAAAGTTATTATTATGTTGGATGTGTTTAATACTGTTGTTAGCACGCAGGGGCTGCTGTGTGTTAGAAGCGACAAATGGTAAATGAGCAGCTGATTCGTTTAAATGGCGCAAATTTGTGTACTTATCTAGCGTGTACCGGTTGTCCAAGTAAACATAATCAGAGTCAATTTCACCCTGACTCTGTGTTTTTACGATCGTTGGCCTGGCGTCATGACTCTGTGGTTCATACGAAACAGTTCTCCGTAAACACATTTCAGAACTACGACAGCGTGAATGAATACCGTAGACCGCAAGGTAGTCGTTATCATCCGCGAAAGCTTTCCTAAGGTCACGGGTACAATCACTGCTTGACGACCTCATGAACGGTGAAGTCTGTGATGTGTCTGTTCTTGAAATGTCGCTGAATGGCTGGGAGCTAGGCTTAAATGCCAAGTCATAGCTCGTGGATCTTTGCATTGTGTAACTCTTCGGGACTTGGCATTCTGTGTTCTCCATATCCGGCAGTCCAGTCCAACAGTGATCTAGACTTCTACCCGTCTTGACTCTACAGGTGCTCTCAGATTCAAATGCACGATTAGTATCGGTTATGGATGGGCGATGGTCCACACATGATGGACTCCAGCGGCAGAAGTTTCTCCCAGGCGAATGTGGAGATTGCGGTGACACAGCGGAACTCTGGCGCATATTATCACAAGATTTGCTGGCCTGAGGCAACATGTCGGACCCGCGCTTGTTTTGCACTTGTTTCATGTCAGACTGATCGATGCAGTTCGCGTGTGAGGAACAATGGCGGTGATGATTTGGAAGCTGAAAGCACGAGCCGCCATGGCGTTCATCTGCTTCTCTAAACGGTGAAAAGGAAGGGCAGTCTTGAGGGTAACCAAGACTTGCCGGCGAGTGTAGATTCAAGTGTGGATTCGGCTGGAATAAATCCGCACTAGATTCACTATGCCATCCAAGGTATCCATTATGGTGGTCACGTGACTGGATGACGTGCTGACGGAAGTGTGATCCGCGCAGACGTGAAGGTAACTGGATAAGCTTCACTACAGGTGACAATTCCGCTAATTCCGAGGACAAAGTAGAGGGCAGATGAGGGGTCTCGTTAACTTCTGGTGCGAACTTCTCTGACGATACACATTTCAACGCACCCTGTCTCCTGTTACACGCCCTGCACTGATGGCTACCCACAGCTTCTTGTGGACACCGCTGACGAAATTGTCGCCTGCGTCGTGGACTGAGGTTGCTGAAACTCTGCTGAGACCCTTGTGATGCACAAGCCTCTTGAAACACGCTTGGATCTGGATGGTTGTCTGCTAAAGGAGACCAGGATTCCTCCATGATGCCAAAATTAATCGTCAGAACCATGTCCCATCTGATGACCTCATTCAACAGTGCTAAACTCCATACTTGTACATCCTGCCCTTGTTTGTCCTTACAAGGACGTTTACACTCTTCAAACTAAGCAAAATCACTCTTAGTAAGAAATTAAACAGAATACACCCACAGATACTGATAGCACTATCCGCTGTGCACTAAAGTGCCCACAGCACAGTGGATAACTGTACCATACTATAAACTATAAATGAACGTTCCTACGGGAAAAGAAAAAAAAAACATACTAAAATCCAAAGAAATCAGGAGAACAAACTCATATAGCCCTATCATTTTTCTTCACCGCGGCTATAGCACAGAGTAACATCAGGAGGCTGAGAAAATATAAAAGTAGCAGGGCTATTATTATTATTATTATTATTATTGTCACATATAAAAAATTCGTACCTTTCATTATTTTTACGTGAATGGCCGTGAAGCTTTAGATGTATCATTGTTAATAGCGAAATATTACGAAACTCTAAAGCACAGTGGATAATTGTAGCTTACAGCAAACGTACTAAAAGAATCTAACACTACAAATGTCAAAGTATTATTCAGGTATCTAAAGCACGGTTAATACCTGGTATTCTAAGCCAACTATACTAAAAGAAAACTACGCTAACTATACTAAAAGAAAACTACGCCCAAAGTACACTAAAAGAAAACTACGCTAACTATACTAAAAGAAAACTACGCTAACTATATTAAAAGAAAACTACGCTAACTATACTAAAAGAAAACTACGCCCAAAGTACACTAAAAGAAAACTACGCCAAAACTATACTAAAAGAAAACTGCGCAAACTGCACTAAAAGAAAACTGAACACTGCCATGTATTACAATGATAACTGCACCTCACGACAACTGCACTACAAAAAAATACTACACGCTACTAAACCAACGGTTGGTTAGGAGATGTTTACAAAAGGACGGTTCAGCAACTAAATTTTTTTTAAAAATATATATATTTCACATTAAGAAAACAATCATCACGTGACACAAAGTGTAACCAACTGACCTACAACGGCTTTAGCACTGGGCTTCGGTGTCCAAATAAAAAAAAAAGCAAAACTGGTATCTGGGTCCAAAAAAAAAGAGTTTTCAAACTTTTTAATCCTCCCACTGACGACGGAATTCAGAGAGTCAACCCCTCTCCTTATCTACATGAATAAGCACATGAAATCGAACGACGACGACAAAGAAGAAGAAGAACTATACATTCAAGAAAAGCTTTAATATTACGGCCCCATTTTGTAGCTCTGTGTTTAGTAGTTTTACTGGATCTTTTCCCGGGCGCTATCTCTTTCAATTAGGGAAGATTACTCATTATGTTCTATCGTGGAAGAAAAATAACTTATATTCTATAATGGGCAGATAGATAACACATAATTTTAATACAAAGAGGAAAAAAAATAACTCGTTATATTCTACTACAATAATTCATTATAGTCTAATCACAGAGGAAAAAAATAACTCATCATATTTTATCACACAGGGGAAAAAATAATCCATTATATCCTATCATTGAGGAAAAAATAATTCATTATATTCTATCACGGAGGAAAAATAACTTCTTATATTCTAACCGCAAGTAAACCTGTATGTACTCGTGATAAGTGCTTGCTGCATGACTGCTTCGTGTCTTAAAACATTGGAAGAAAGATGGAGGGGGGGGGGGAGCGAGACAGAGGAAGGCTGAGAGAGAAGATCTTGGGACACTTTCTGGCGACGGGACAAAATAAAATCACAAGCCGAAATGATGGAAGCTACCACAGAAAGAACAGAAGAACATCAGAAGTGTGGAATAGATAGTGAAATGTTTAAAGAAACGAAGACATTGACGAGAAATGTCACACCTAAGCTAAATGTGATTTGTGATGAGATGGGGAATACCTTGACAGAGACAGGAAATTCTAGAAAGATGGAAGGAATATTGCAGAGGAATGTATGAAACAACTGACTGTGAAAGCAGAAATCAACAGTGTGAGTTATTATTGGAGGAGAAATAACCAGAACCGACAATATAAGAAGTTTTATCGGCAATAAAGAATCTGAAAAATGGTAAATCATCAGGATGTGATGAGATAACAGTTGAATTTATTAAAGCAGGAGAAAAGGAATCTGCAACAATCTATCATGCACTATGTAAAAAAGATATGGCATTCAGGTATTTGGCCAAAAGAATGGAACAGAACTGTATTCATACCACTGCCAAAAAAGGGTAACCTGAAATTATGCACAAACTACAGAACTGTTGCCCTGATTAGTCATAGCAGTAAAATTCTGTTAAAAATCATAATGGGTAGACTTCGAAAGAAAATAGAAGAAGAAGTCAATATGGTTCAAGCTGGTTTCAGGCAAGGAAGAGGATCAAGAGATCATATATTCAATATAAGATTAATATGCAGGAAACTCTCTACCGTAGAGAGCGGAACAACAACACAACTCCTTCAGATCATCAGAGGAAGTACCCCCCCCCCCTCAGACAAGTGTTTCGGCCCTTTAAACTCCTGACACTCTATTAATAATAGAGAAATGTAGAGAGTTTAATGTGAATCTATATTTATCCTTTATAGACTATTCAAAGGCGTTTGATTGTGTACAACACCAGAAACTTTGGGAAATAATGGAAAAAAATGGGATTTCCAACACATTTGATACAATTAACATCATTGCTGTATCTAGACCAACAAGCAGCAGTAAGAATAAATGGTGAAACAACAACTTGGTTTGACATAAAACAAGGGGTCCGTCAGGGGTGCATATTGTCGTCTTACTTATTTAACTTGTATACTGAAAATATAATGAGGAATGTTAGAGAAGATGTAAACAAAGAATATTACGATGCAATAACAATTAGATGTTATGAAATACCAGCGATTAGATATGCTGATGATACAGTATTACTGTCCACAACACAAAAAGGAATGAAGAAACAAATTATGTCAGTCCGTAAGAACAGTGAAGAGCAAAACCTCCATCTTAATGCAAAGAAAACTAAATTTATGACAACTGACAAAACACACAAGGCAGCTGAAATATATATATATATCAATAAGGAAAAACTGGAAGAAGTGGAGAGTTTTGAATATCTTGGATCACTACTAACTAATAATGGAGATACAAAGAGGGAAATTAAAAGGAGGACATCTATTGCTCTTCAGAAAGTAAAACAGCTAAAGAATCTGTGGAGAGGAGCAGACAGAACCATAAAAATAAGATTTTTAAAGGCATGCATCTTTCCCATCGCAACATACGCCTGTGTGACCTGGACACTTAACAAAACAGCTGAGAAACACATAAATGCCTTTGAATGTAAATGCTACAGAAGAGTTCTTCAAATATCGTGGACACAAAAAAGAACAAATATATCCATAGTACAAGAACTTAATATTGAAGAATCCTGTCTAGTAAAGAGGATTAAAGAAAGAAAACTTAAATATTTTGGACACATTAAATGTCATGATAATCTAGAGAAGACCGTCTTGGAAGGGTACATAATGGGAAAAATAAAGAGGAAGACCAAGGCGAAGATGGCTGCAAGATATCGTTGATGATCTGCAAATGGACGCATCAGCAGCACGGTATCTTGCTCACAACCGAGAGGCCTACAGGAGTGCTGTTAGGGAGGCAAAGTTCCGCAAGAGACATGCAAATGAATGACCACGGATCTCCGAAGCTGCTTGATGTCAGGTCCTTGTCGGCACGGCACTCGATGATGATGATGACTATGTTGATGATAACGACGACGACGATGATAATGACGATAACATCAATGACGACGACAATGATGATGATGATGATGGTTGGTTACTAGAACAACGTTCAACTGCACTGATGACAATATGTATATTTTTCAAAACGAGAAAAAGCGCAAATGAACTGAGATCACAGACAAACTTGACGGTAGATCTACCCATTCATCAAGTTCTCATTTGCCATAATCGATAACTCAATGGCGGCAAGATAAAAGACAGGAACTGAGGTCGCCAGGTAAGAGTCAATGCGTCAGTGGTAATCATGCCCCCCCCCCCTCTTTACTGCTCCATCAGTGCAGCATCCACTACAATTATGCTAATTTTTGTTATCATACAGAATATTAATGGCTTTCATAAAGCATCGAGGGATGTGACAAGAACAACAACAAACAAAGCCTGAGATACGACACCGCGGTTTCCTTGAATCGTAGTCACAACACGCCACAGAGGTACTTCTGGACACGATGTTAGTGTCCACATTTTCTTTAACCTGTCAGCACGCTAGATGGTGATGTGATCGGTCTGGGCTGTCTAGAGGGTGATGTGGTTAGCCTGGGCTGTCTAGAGGGTGATGTGGTTAGTCTGGGCTGTCTAGAGGGTGATGTGGTTAGCCTGGGCTGTCTAGAGTGTGATGTTGTTAACTTGGGATGTCTAAAGGGTGATGTCGTCAGCCTGAAATGTCTAAAGGGTGATGTCGTCAGCCTGAAATGTCTAAAGGGTGATGTCGTCAGCCTGAAATGTCTAAAGGGTGATGTCGTCAGCCTGGGCTGTCTAGAGGGTGATGTGGTCAGCCTGGGCTGTCTAGAGGGTGATGTTGTCAGCCTGGGCTTTCTAAAGGCTGATGTTGTCAGCCTGGGCTGTATAGAGGGTGATGTGATCAGCCTGGGCTGTCTAGAGGGTGATGTGATCAGCCTGAGCTGTCTAGAGGCTGATGTTGTCAGCCTGAGCTGTCTAGAGGGTGATGTGATCAGCCTGAGCTGTCTAGAGGATGATGTCATCGCCCTGGGCTGTCCAGAGGGTGATGTGGTCAGCCTGGGCTGTCTAGAGGGTGATGTTGTCAGCCTGAGCTGTCTAGAGGGTGATGTGATCAGCCTGGGCTGTCTAGAGGGTGATGTCATCGCCCTGGGCTGTCCAGAGGGTGATGTGGTCAGCCTGGGGTGTCTAGAGGCTCATGTTGTTAGCCTGGGATGTCTAGAGCGTGATGTGGTCAGTCTGCGCTGTCTAGAGGGTGATGTGGTTAGCCTGGGCTGTCTAGAGGGTGATCTTGTTAGCCTGGGATGTCTAGAGGGTGATGTCATCGCCCTGGGCTGTCCAGAGGATGATGTGGTCAGCCTGGGCTGTCTAGAGGCTCATGTTGTTAGCCTGGGATGTCTAGAGCGTGATGTGGTCAGTCTGGGCTGTCTAGAGGCTGATGTTGTCAGGCTGGGGTTTCTAGAGGCTGATGTTGTCAGCCTGAGCTTTCTAGAGGGTGATGTTGTCAGCCTGGGCTGTCTAGAGGGTGATGTGGTCAGTCTGGGCTGACTATAGGCTGATGTTGTCAGCCTGGGCTTTCTAAAGGCTGATGTTGTCAGCCTGGGCTTTCTAGAGGCTGATGTGGTCAGCCTGTGCTGTCTTTCCTTTTCAAAAGTCCAGGTCTCCAGACACCCATTTTCACAGTTTAGCGGCCAATAGCTGGTGAACCATGGGTGACCAAGACCCTGCCCATCTCTTCCTTGGTGCCCCCAGTAACAGGCCTAGCCTGGCTGATGGGGGAAAGGGATCGCCGTACTCCATATGTCGGTGGACTCTGCTAAAGAAGCACTGCACGCTAACCTCTACACTACTTGAATACACGATGACTACTCAGCAACTCGACAGTAAAACATCTGAGGCGCGTAGCAAGCATGGAGGACGACGGTAAGCTTCCAACAAACGCTACACGGAGATTCTGGCAGGAGATCACGAAGTAGACCAACGCTGAGATACAAGGATGCTTGTAGAGCACCAGCAAGAGATGCTTCCATCAGCCACGAGGGCTAGGAAGAACTGGCACAAGGCCATGCCACGTGAAAAGCTGCTTTAGTACAGGAGCAAAACCTCCGAGTTGGATTTTGTAAGATGGTGCAAAAACTATCTCCCTTCCGCAGTCTTTCAGTTAGTTCTGCTTATCAGCCATCTTGTTTTCATCCACTTATGATCATCCTTAAAGCAGGGAAAGTCCCCTGGGTTCCCCTTAAAACAAGGAAAATCTCCTAAGCTCCCCTAAAAACAAGGAAAATCTCCTGGGCTCCCCTAAAAACAAGGAAAATCTCCTAAGCTCCCCTAAAAACAAGGAAAATCCCATGGGTTCCCCTTAAAACAAGGAAAATCTCCTAAGCTCCCCTAAAAACAAGGAAAATCTCCTAAGCTCCCCTAAAAACAAGGAAAATCTCCTAAGCTCCCCTAAAAACAAGGAAAATCTCCTAAGCTCCCCTAAAAACAAGGAAAATCTCCTAAGCTCCCCTAAAAACAAGGAAAATCTCCTAAGCTCCCCTAAAAACAAGGAAAATCTCCTAAGCTCCCCTAAAAACAAGGAAAATCCCCTGGGTTCCCCTTCTTCTTCTTCTTCTTCGTTCGCACTGTCTGTCTATATCTGCAGTCCTGTCTCTTGGATAAATTTCACTGTTTTTTGTAACTCATGTATGGAACCGTAGAGCTTATCTTCTTTAGTGGTTTCACTGGGCCAGTAATTATTTCTCAGTGTCTCGTAGTTGATGCAGTTCTGGAGGATATGTTCCACGGTTTGGGGCACCTGGGCACATGTACATAGATTAGTAGTACCAACCTTAAACTTTGTATACATATGACTTCGGAGTCGGCTGTGTCCTGTTCGGAGACGGAAGATGGTGACTTGTTCCTTTCTGTTTAGCATGTGATAGTCATCATGTGGTGGTGTTTGTGGCTTCCTGTAGGTTTTTATCATGCTTTTCTTCTGATTATAGGTGACTGGTATGTCTGGTTGCTCCATTTCAGTGCCCTCTTTGGCCAGATGGTCAGCTTTCTCATTGCCTGGTATCCCACAGTGGGAGGGAATCCACTGCAAAGTGACTCCATGTTGTAAGCCAATTTTTGACAAGGCATCCTTAAGGTCTGGTAGTTTGTTGCACTGAAGAGCCTCCAGTACTGATCTTGCATCTGTGAGAATTACTACAGGACATGTATCAATTCTGGAGTCTGATAGTTTTTCAACTGCAGCAATAATTGCCCTAACTTCTGCATCAAAGTTGTTGCAGTATTTACCAGTGGGTATGGAAATCTTGTCAATGGTGTTGTTTGGATATTCAATATATGCTCCTGCCCCACCATTTTTTATGGCATTATGTGCAGATCCATCTGTATACACACGTATCCAGGTGTCACATGGATATTTGTCATCTAGAACACTAAGTGTGGCTACTGATCTTACAAGACTGCTCTGCATCTCACCATTCTGCACACCTTTCACTTCAGTCTGAATAGTTATTTGTGTATAATCTGCTTCTTTCCATGGTGTATGCTCTGGTACAGATGATAATGGAGTGACTACAGTTGGAAGGTCAGGTATCAGCTTACGCATACGCTTGGCCTGATGAATGAAGCTGCTTCTTTTAAGCCGTCCTAATGCCAAGTTATTGAATCTCTCCTTCAGGGGATGGCTTACAGAGCTAAGGAATTTTTCTCCCATGGTCATGACCTTTGTGTCTCTACGTTCCTTTAGCGGTTGAACACCAACTATTTTCTGCATTTCAACTATTGGTGTGGACCTCATGGCACCTGTGATAATCCGTAGTGACTGATTTTGAACCTTGTCTAGATTATGCAGCGTAGTGTTTGATGCTGTGCACCAAGATGTTGAGCCATATTCTAAATGTGGTAGAATACTTTGCTGATATACGTTCTTGAGGATTCTTTCACTAGCTCCCCATGTAGTCCCACTTAATTTTCTTAATATGGCTAGTTTTCTTCTGGCTTTTGCTTCTGCACTGTTGATGTGTTGCTTCCAAGTCAGTTTTGAGTCAAGAGTCACTCCTAAGTAAGTGGGTTGGTTGTCCATCCTTAAGGGTATTTCATTTACAAAGATCTTACCTGCTTTCTGTTTAGATGAGAGGGTGAACAGAGTGGTACTTGATTTCTCTGTGTTGATACTTACACACCATTTGTTTGTCCATGATGTCAAGATGTCTGCTGCTCTTTGAAGTCTCTGTGTAGCAACTGTCGCATATTCATCTGTACACCACATGACCAGATCATCTGCATACAGTGCTGCTTTGATTCCATAGGGAAGTTCCTTGACCAGGTCATTAATGAATACAAGGAATAGTGTAGGCGAAAGGACTCCTCCTTGTGGTACACCGTGTCGCAGAAGTACTTTCTGGCTTTTGTGTCCATCCATTACTACTCTAGCTCTTCTATTGTGTAAATAGGACTTTATCCAGTTGTACAGTCTTCCATTCACATTGCAGTTTCTTAATTTCCACAACAGACCTTTTTTCCATACTTTATCAAAGGCTTTCTTCAGGTCTATCCACGCTGCTAGTACAAGGTTTTTCTCTTGGAATGCATCCTCAATCTCTTGAGAGAGATAGGTCACTTGATCTTCCGTACTGTAGTACTGCCTAAATCCTGCTTGTTGTGGAACGAGAAGGTTTTCACTTTCTAGGTACCATTTTAGCCTCAGGTCAATGATGCGTTCCATCGTTTTGCATAGGCAGCTAGTGAGACTGACTGGCCTGTAGCTGGAGGCAGTATCACTGTTTTTCCCTGGTTTTAGCAGTGGTACCATGCTTGCTTCCTTCCAGATTTGAGGTAACTTACCTGTGCTCCAGCACATATTGAAAATATCCAACAGCTTTCCCATTGCTGCCACTCCCAGGTTCTTGATCATTTCATTGGACACTCCATCTGGTCCTGGTGATTTCCTTGGTTTCAGTTTACTAACTGCTAGGTCTAACTCACTGCGTGTGATTGGTGCATCCATGACCTCCACTTTTCTGACTTGTTCCTCCTCTTTCTGTGGCTCGATGCGCACTGTACGCTCCTTCTCTGGATGGATATCAATGTTGCAGTCCTGTGCAAACATGCGAGCAAAGTGATCTGCTACCTGCTTACCTGTAAGAGTTTTCCCATCCTCTATTAGTGTAATCTTTGTACTTCTTCCAGTACTCTCATCATTTAACTGTTTGATTAGTTTCCACAGTTTCCTTCCATCCTTTTCAAAGTTTAGGGACTCTGTTTTCTCTCTCCAACTTTCCCGTCTGGCTTGCAGCTTTGCTCTCTGAAATTTGGCTTTAGAATGTTGGTAATTATTGTGGTGTTCTTGGCCCTGGGTTCCCCTAAAAACAAGGAAAATCTCCTAAGCTCCCCTAAAAACAAGGAAAATCTCCTAAGCTCCCCTAAAAACAAGGAAAATCTCCGCAGCTCCCCTTAAAACAAGGAAAATCTCCTAAGCTCCCCTTAAAACAAGGAAAATCTCCTGGGCTCCCTTAAAAAAAAGGAAAATCTCCGCAGCTCCCCTTAAAACAAGGAAAATCTCCGCAGCTCCCCTTAAAACAAGGAAAATCTCCTGCCCCCCGCCCCATTTTTAAAACAGGGGAAGCCATCCCGGTCCCGATGCGATGCACCCCAACCCCCCCCCCCCCCCCCCCCCCCACAAAACTCCTCAACCACCTCATCCGGCCTTTCCAGGAATTTTAGATCACAACGAATGCCAAAACTGAAGACAAAAAAATGGAGGAACAAAGAGCCCGACTCCTGGTACACAAACAATTGCTAGCTGTTACTATGTTCATCATTCATTTGCATGTCCCTTGCGGAACTTTGCCTCCCAAACAGCACTCCTGTAGGCCTCTCGGTTGTGAGCAAGATGGCCTACTGCTTTTGCATCCATTTCCAGATCGTCAACGATGTCTTGCAGCCATCTTCGTCTTGGTCTTCCTCTTTTTCTTTTTCCCATTATGTATCCTTCCAATACGGTCTTCTCTAGCTGTTACTATAGCAACGTCGAAAAAAAAAAGAGCTCTAAAATGCTACACTGAACCTATCCTACTCTATGGATGTGAGTCGTAGACAATCAACAGGTCGATTCAAAGATCACTAGAGGCAACAGAGATGTGGT
>CM019700.1:14222000-14227000 GCA_009760885.1 Achatina immaculata
TCTTCAAATGTGTGTTTCCCTTTTAATGGCTGATGGTTGAAATGTTCTTTGGTTCTCTGATCATAACACCTCGAGGTTTTACAAACATCAACATATGCTAGACCACAGCAATTTCGATTAAGTGTTCACTGCATTATGTAATTCTGACAAATAAGATCAAATGTATTGTTGATAACATCACTTGGATTGAATCACTTAATCATTTGTTCACAATCATCAAACTCTTTCATATTCTACATGCAGCATTTCGTCAATGTTCTCAACTTCAAGATATTCTACATGTGATACGAGGATGATTCTAAACTCTGTTTTCTAATAGATCTGCAACACGCGGTCAACTAGTTTCTGGTCTAAAATCACTTTACTCGAAGCTCCAAAAGTATCAAATAATCTAAATCACTGGAATCACATCTTCAGTCTAACGCTAGTGATTCTATAGCGTCTCGTTCTCTTTCTTGTTTTTCTGTGTTTCTGTCCTCTCCGCTCTGCTGTTCTTCTGTTCTTTTTCTGATCTGTGTTCCCCTTCTGCTGTTCCTATCTGATTCTCCTCTTGTCTGTCTGATCCCTGATCGTCTGTTCTTCCGTCTGCTGTTCTTCTCTTCTCTGTCTACTTCTGACGATCCCCCCCCCCCTACTTGTCCGCTAGCCTCTGGACTTTCTCTTCTTGGGGGTTTCTTCCTTCTCGTGCTCCTTACTTTGACGTCTGGACATATTCACTGATCGTCCTTATTCCTCCGTCTTCGGGCTCCGTCCCTACAACTGCCCCGTGACTTATATGTCGTAAGTCAATTGTCCAATAGGCCACGCCTCTAAATATTTAAATGGTCAGCTGGCCGAATCGATAACTCCTTTATTTAAAAACCGTGTGCAGTAACGTCCTAAGATTAGCAAGCTAATACGTGTCATACGCGTAACTCTGCGACAACTCCGTCTACACAACTGTCATTTATCTAAGTCATTATCTTGCTTTTTCATGTTGTATGCATTCAGGGATTAGTCCGTTTATTTATTTGTCATGCCACTTCGTATAGAAGTGTCATGCCACATCTGTCGCCAACAAGACCCTCGGACTAGTTGTTTGCGTGTCATTGTTTTTTCAGTGTGTCTGCCTTTTCAATTCATCTATTCTATTCTGTTTACTTGTGTCAGCGTCCAGTCATACTAGTGTCATGGAAGTTTGTTTTTCTACCTTGCTCTAATTTTCCTATTTACTTTTTCTGCTGCTATTAGATGTTACTATTATGCCTGCAATATATTCATAATCATATTCATTAATAATAACAATAACAACAACTATAATCATTACTTACAAAGCCATGCTACAGCCATTCATTTATCTGCATGTCCCTTGCGGAACTTTACCTCACTAACAAATCTCTTGAAAGTTTCTCGGATGTTAGCAAGACTCCCTGCTGTTGAGAACCTCCATTTGTAGATTATCAAGAATTTCTTGTTACCATCTTCACCTTTCTTTTCTACCATTATGTACCCTTCCAAGATGATCTTCTCTAAAATCTCATTAAGTTTAATATGTCCGAAATATTATGTTTTCCCTACTTAATCCTTTTTTACTACCCAGCCTTCTTTAATATTAGGTTCTTATAGTACGGCTACATTTGTTCTCTTTTTTTTTGTGTGTGTCCATGATATTTGAAGAACTCTTCTGTAGCATTCACATTCAACAGCATTTATGTGTTTCTCAGTTGTTTTGTTAAGTGTCCAGGTCTCACAAGCATGAGTTGCGATGGGGAAGATGCATGCCCTTAAAAATCTTATTTCTGTAGTTTTCTATCTGTCCCTCTCCACAGATTCTATATTTCTTTTAGCTTCTGAAGAGCGATAGATGTCCTCCTTTTAATCTCCCTCATTGTAAACTCATTAATAACTAATAATGATCCAAGATATTCAAAACTTTCCACCTCTTCCAATTTCTCCTCATTGATACATATATCAACTACCTTGTTTGTTTTGTCAGTTGTCATCAATTTAGTTTCCTTCGCATTAAGATAGAGGTTTTGCTCTTCGATATTCTTACGGACTAACATAATTAGTTCTTCAATTCCTTTTTGTGTTGTGAAGGCATTAGATGGAACACAATATATTTATTACCACAACGGAAGAACTAACAAATCACCCGCTATACACAAGGATAGCAAATGATAGAAAGAAAACAGTCCTAATAATCTTAGGACACTAACGCAGGGATCATCATCATCATGTGCCGTCTTCCCGTGTAATCTTTGCTGCAATGTTCCTCCAACTTTCTTTGTCCCTTTACTTTCTCAGCGTCTCAGTCTATCCTTGTATGTTGTTCTAACCTTTCTATCCTTATAAAATGTCATCTCTGTATGCTGTTCTTCCTTTCTATCCTTAAAAAATGTCACCTCTGTATTTTGTTCTGCTTATCCTTATAAAATCTATCCTTATAAAATGTCATCTCTGTATGTCATTCTACCTGTCTATTCCTTACAAAATGTCATATCTGTCTGTAGTTATATCTGTCTTTTCCTTATAATATATCATCTCTGTATGTTGTTCTACCTGTCTATTCCAATTAAAATGTCATCTCTATATGTTGCTCTTTCGAATCCGGCCGGCGGCACCACAGTCACCCTGCTGTAGAAATGGGTACCCGACTTCTTCTGGAGTTGGGGAAGGAAAAGGCAGCCAGGCGTGATACTGACCATATCACCCTCTAGTGTGCTGACAGGTCAAGGAAAATATGGGCACTAACACCATATCCCTATGTGCCTCTAAGGCATGACAGGGTTACTTTTACTTTTTTTTTATATGTTGCTCTACCTATCTATTCCTTATAAAATGTCATATCTGTATGTTGCTCTACCTATCTTTTCCTTATAAAATGTCATCTCTGTATGTTGTTCTACCTGTCTATTCCTTATAAAATGTCATCTATCTTTTCCTTATAAAATGTCATCTCGGTATGTTGTTCTATCTGTCTTTTCCTTATAAAATGTCATCTCTCTATGTTGTTCTATCTATTTTTTCCGTATAAAATGTCATCTCTGTATGTTGTTCTACCTATCTTTTCCTTATAAAATGTCATCTATGTTGTTCTATCTATATTTTATGTATAAAATGTCATCTCTGTATGTTGTTCTACCTATCTATTCTTTATAAAATGTCATCTCTGTATGCTGTTCCACCTGTCTATTCCTTATAAAATGTCATCTTTGTATGTTGTTTTACATGTCTATTCCTATTAAAATGTAATCTCTGTATATTGTTCTAGCTGTCTATTCAATATAAAATGCCATCTCTGTATGTTGTTCTACCTATCTTTTCCTTATAAAATGTCATCTCCGTATGTTGTTATACATATCTTTTTCTTATAAAATGTCATCTCTGTCTGTTGTTCTACCTATTTTTTCCTTATAAAATGTCATCTCTGTATGTTGTTCTATCTTTTCCTTAAAAAAGTCATCTCTGTATGTTGTTCTACCTATCTATTCCTAAAAAACGCTATACTTACAATGTGGAAAACAAACCCCGGAACATAAATGTGCTCTTGTTTTGTTTTCTTTAACATAGACAGACAGACAGACAGACAGACAGACAGACAGACAGACAGACAGACAGATTAGATAGATAGATAGATAGATAGATAGATAGATAGATAGATAGATAGATAGATAGATAGATAGATAGATAGATAGATATAGATAGATAGATAGATAGATAGATAGATAGATAGATAGATAGATAGATAGATAGATAGATAGATAGATAGATAGATGCAGCTAGTGGAAGAGACAGACAGTCTATGTCACAAGACAAACCTTAGCAAGATACAAACTTCAGATACGAACGAGATACAAGATGTAAAAACTAGGACTTTATTTGCGGCTTTATCCACGGCTCACAGCGAAACAAAATTGCCAATGGCAAGAAAGATTGACCAGATATCTGGATACAGACTGGATGAAAGGTAGCGGGATTGAGAATCAAAGCGCTGTGGATATCTCGTCTTTTAATTCAAATATCTGATGAAGAGATGGTCGTACAAATCCGTCTGACATTCAGCTCGTTAGCTTTCGTCCTAACACAATCATTCGTCATCAGTACGTGAAAGGTTTGTCTTCTAAAAATAAGATGAAATTTGCCGATGACAAGTTTGTCTTTTGAAATAAAATGTCATCTGGCGATGAAAGGTTTGTCTTCTAAAATAAAATGTCATTTGGCGATGAAAGATTTGTCTTCCAAAATAAATTGTTTATTCGGCGATTAAAAGTTTGTCTTCTAAAATGGAATGTCGTTTGGCGATAAAAGGTTTGTCTTCAAAAATCTAAAAGTGAAAGCTGTGAATGGCTAATTTGATTCTCTCTCTCTCTCTCTCTCTTTCTCACTCTGCTTCTCTCCTTTTCGCTTTGTCTTCCTCTCTCTGCCTGTCTCCATCTCCCTATCCTCCTCTGCGTCCCTCTCCGTCTCCCTTTCAGTATGCCTCCCTCTCCGCCTCCCTTCAGTATGCCTCCCTCTCCGTCTCCCTTTTAGTATGTCTCCCTCTCCGCCTCCCTTTCAGTATGCCTCCCTCTCCGCCTCCCTTTCAGTATGTCTCCCTCTCCGCCTCCCTTTCAGTGCGCCTCCCTCTCCGCCTCCCTTTTAGTATGCCTCCATCTCCGCCTCTCTTTCAGTATGTCTCCCTCTCCGCCTCCCTTTCAGTATGTCTCCCTCTCCGCCTCCCTTTCAGTGCGCCTCCCTCTCCGCCTCCCTTTTAGTATGCCTCCATCTCCGCCTCCCTTTTAGTATGCCTCCATCTCCGCCTCTCTTTCAGTATGTCTCCCTTTCAGTGCGCCTCCCTCTCCGCCTCCCTTTCAGTATGCCTCCATCTCCGCCTCCCTTTCAGTATGCCTCCATCTCCGCCTCCCTTTTAGTATGCCTCCCTCTCCGCCTCCCTTTCAGTATACTTCCCTCTCTGTCTGTCTTCCCCCTCTCTATTCCCATCTCTCCGTTTCCATCTCTGTCTTCCTCTCTCTCTCTTT